>JAPMOR010050149.1:829254-895663 GCA_026543865.1 Argiope aurantia | reverse complement strand
TGAAAGCGAAACTAAAAAGAAAACGAAACAAAACAGTTTCGAAATCGGAACTAAAAAATATTTCCCATTCAAACTAAAGCCAAAAAAGGAACAGGAAAAAAACTTCATAGTATTTAGAGAGCGCAAATGCAGCTACTTCTAAAACACAGATGAATTGATACAAAAGTATTAAAATCAAGTTAATAGGAAAATCAAATAAACCAAATAAAAATTAAACTAAATAAAAAATACAAAAAAGAATCCGGCCTGAAGACTTTTTCAAGCGTCACCCTCAGGCAGGGATTTAAAAAAAAAGGGATTTTTTTCTGTGAAGGAAATACAGACAATGAAGTCTAATAATGATTCCTCGTGATCCGAAAATCCTCTGAAATTAAGCCCAAGAGATATATCATTTTAACAGAAAGAAAAATGCAAAACAACAAATTAGAAGAAATTAACCACAAATAAGTAAAAATACAATAACAAAAACAAAAACACCATACATAAAATAACACTAAAGAAAAAACGAAAAGGCAAGAACATACCATCAGCAGTCAAGGAAATTTTAAGCTATCGATTGTGATTCCCGCTTATTAAAAACACAAAGCTAACGGTAATTTAGGTAAAAATTGTAGGCTCCCAGCACCATCTATTGAGTGAACTAATATGCATGGAAAGTTCTTTAGTATTATTTTATGGTGTTTTTGTTTTTGTTATTGTATTTTTACTTATTAGAGGTTATTTTCTTCTAATTTGTTGTTTTGCATTTTCCTTTCTGTTAAAATGATATATCTCTTGGGCCTAATTTCCAGGGATTTTCGGGTCACGAGGAATCATTAATATACTTCATTGTCTGCATTTCCTTCACAGAAAAAATCCCTTCTTTTGAATCCCTGCCTGAGGGTGACCCTTGAAAACGTTTTCAGGCCGGATTCTTTTTTATATTTTTTTATTTGGTTTATTTGATTTTCCTATTAACTTGATTTTAATAATCTTGGTATATTAATATATTTTATAAATTTTTCAAAATACATTATCACTAGAAAAATTGATTATGTTTAAACATACATATAAAAATCAGTTCAATGCGAACTGTCATCGAAAAACTCTTCTGTACAATTATCCTTATCACTAAAATCCCTTTCTGCTTCATTTAAAAGTGTCTGGAGCACTGCTTCATAGTAGGATCAGTAAACTGGATGATATTTTGGGCCCCAAGTTTTAGCTTCATCTGCTAAGCCTTGTTTATCACTGGGACACTAACAGGGAGATGCGGTCTTAGAGACCGCGTTCGAAGAAATAACTGAATTATTTTAAAAAGCACCTACTGAAATCGGTTGAAAAAGTGCACATGTATTGAAGATCACAAAACAGGAAGCTACAGGGTCAATTCATTCAATTGAGCTAAAAATAGAATAGGGGTGATATAAAATCCATCGCTAGCGGTCTCACAGACCGCACGTCCCCAGTTAAGGGTTAACATACTTCGATAAAGGTCAAATTGTTATGACTCAATGACTAAGAACATCAATATCATACACGTTCGCGTTTAGTGGACTGTTCACGTGCAATTTTTGTGAGCACATATCGAAAGTGGTGTATGGATGGTGAAACGACAAGTTGCCGACCAGCGGTGTGCCGTCTACGGCACAATGATTTCAGAAGAGATCTGAGATTGACCACCAGCTACAATAGTTGCAACCCAGACAATGTTTCTCGA
This sequence comes from Argiope aurantia, assembly GCA_026543865.1. Classification (NCBI taxonomy): domain Eukaryota; kingdom Metazoa; phylum Arthropoda; class Arachnida; order Araneae; family Araneidae; genus Argiope; species Argiope aurantia. Next base: position 893,964 of record JAPMOR010050149.1, on the reverse strand, counting down.
CGCACTGTTTAGTGTGCATTGCTATGGGCCTACACAGCCGGAGGCTGATGCATGTCCCTGCACTGATGGCAATCACCCCTAGATGCGTCTGCAATGGGCCAAGAAACATCGGAATTTGTCCAAAAGAATCTCGTTTACTGATCCATCTCATCGACTGACTGATCCATCTCAGCGTGTACGAATACGTAGATTTCCAAAGGAAACCCTGGCTCCTGGATGCATAGTTGGACGGAGACAAGCTCGTGGCGGAGGTATTATGGTGTGGTCAATGTTTCCATGGAGCACATTAGGGTCCATAATCTCCATAGGACAATACCTGACGTCTGTGCACTACGTGAACATCGTTGCAGATCAGGTTCACTCATTCATGACAATAGTGATTCCGCCGGGAGATGGTGTTTACCAAAAGGATAATGGACCCTGTCATAACAGTCGAATCATCAGAGAGTGCTTCGAGGTACATTCCAATGACTTTCAAGTCCTGTCTTCGCCTCCAAATTTACCTGACAGTAATCCCATACAGCATTTGTGGTCCCACCTGGAAAACCAATTCGCGCTGCCACGCAACCCCCTCGCAATGTGAGGGAATTGCATGACCAGTTGGTAAGCACTTGGTACCAGATACCTCAGACTACCTATAACCATCTTGTGGAGTCAATGCCTCGTCGGGTGCTGGCAGTTTTGCGGGTTTAAAGGTAATCCTACATGTTATTAACAGGGTGGTCATAATATAATGGCTCTTCGGTGCAAATTAAAATTTAATCTCTTAAAAACAATGTTATGAATATAGAAACTCAAAGATTCTTCCGTAGTCTTTTATATGTGACCTGATTCTAGAGGAGGAATTCAAAGAAATGTTTACATATTTAGTCCAAACGCTGACATTTAAAGTGTTTTTTTATTTGGGTTCTTTAGAGTAGTAATTATTGAAGTTTAAAATAAAACATGTTATGGGATTGAATATAAAAATTCTACGACTTAGAAATATATGTGTTTCAGTTTTTCTTACGAATGGAACAAATAAAAGCTGGCAAAATTGTGGGTTATAGCAACTAGTGATCAATAAATATTTTGGCTGCCATTTGGAAAAATTTCTTTGCAAGATAGAAAAGCTAAATATAAAGAATAAAAATAATCTGTAGCATTGCTATATTAAGATTTAATTGCACTACATCTGTCAATAATGATTGAATATTTAATGAAACAAATAATATTATGATCTTAGATCTCAATCATGACAACATACATATATTGTGCTCTATTAATATAATCACATCAATATATCACATAAGTTTGTACAATATTGAACAACATTCTGTGCTACCTGAGAAATACATTCATGGAATATTAATGTAAAAAGTAAAGTAATTGAAACATATTCGTAATCTGTGAAAAGAAAGTTCTTCAATGACATATTTGTGCATTGAAAAATGTTTATATTCTAGAACATGCAGTAAATATTTGTTCCAGAGAGATGGCACTTATCGAATAATCTTCTAATTCAAACTGTGTTTTCACATCCAACATGAATTTGAACAGATGGCCAATGGTCATGGATGGATTCATTACTTGGTACTGAAGCAGTCGCTGAAAAATAACAGAAATTTAAAACATTTTATCAAAATATCTGTTTAATTTCTGAAATGACAGTTTAAAACACTTTTTGCTCTGTCTAATAGACTAAAAGAAACTTTTGTTCAAAACAAGGCGAATGCAGGAAAATATATAAGAATAACTTGTAATTTCCTCTTACCTGATAATCATCCGTCAAAGATGCATTCTTTAAGTTGTTCTGCATATGATTTTTTAATGCATTTACTGTTTCAGCATTAGATTGGTGTTCTTTACTAATCTTAATGGTTACCATATATCCTTGACCACTTTTAGATTTGAGCTGCTCAGTTGATCCAAGGCAACGGAAACGTCCGTTGACCATTATGGCCAGTCGATTAGAGAGAACTTCACCTTCCTCGATGCTGCAATTTTAAATTTTTTTTTATCTTGACCATTAAAAAAAGGTAGAATAATATTTGAAAACAATCTCTTTAAAATGAAATTATAAGTGAGAATAAAGAAAATATTTTGCCCATTTTCAAATTGTTAGGAAAAAGGGTTTTACCTTTCTTTTTTATATCTCTCCTCCATGGACAGTGTCGGATTCAGACTCGATCAAGGCGATATTTTATAGGCAGATTCTAAGAAAATGGGCGTCCTCCTAAATTAAATCTTGTGCAGCTTATAGATAAACCAGGAACTGTTCATAGAGTATCTTTTTTATTCCTTTGTTTATGCATTTGATTTTTGGGCTCTGGAATTTGTTATATGAAATATTTTACTGTTTAAACGTTTTAGCTTTTTAATTTTACTATTTTGAATCATTGATTTAGCTTTAGTTCGACAATCTCATTTTATATATGTAGATTGATCAGAGATGAAGTCGCAATATCTATAAAAAGTTAAAAAATAACTAGGAGATGTGCTTATCTAGAAGGACTGTAATCCTGTTAACAATATTTCAGTTATAAGTGTTGTAAGTTAACTAGCGAAAGTTATAATAGACAATCTCATGCAAATTGGAAGAGGCTTAAGAAAAAGGAAGAACTAATTATTTTTTGTGCACTTTAGATATAATGTATAATATAATTAAAAGTTTGTTTCCTTACTGTCGGCTCTTCTCTGGCCATAATGTTCACGAACAATCGAATAACAAATAATTTCTAAAATCGGTTGAAATAAATACTGATCCACTAACAGAAGGAAGTTCATAAGCTTGGAATGAGAAAAGATGAATTTCATAAAATGGCAAATTCTATTGAACGTAAACACCGAAGAATAAACTTAATATGATTAAATGAACGAGAAAAATGAATAAATTTATACAAAAAAATGTGCTTGAAATGTTAAAAATATTATAGAATCATTGCATAAAAGAAATTCGATTAATCGCAAGAAAAGTAAAATTGGATTCCAAAAATGTTGAAATCCGCGTTTCCGCGCAAATACACTGCCAATTGCAAAATAAAATAATACTGAAAATATTAGTGGATGATAGTGAACAGGACATTTCCGGACTTAATTTCTCGAAATATTAAAAATATCGCGAATGATAACAACAAATGTTGTATGCCTTTGTTTCTTAAATTTTGTTTTAGAGAAAATATATCATTTAAAAATTAATTATACTACTGTGAATATAAAATAAAATTTTGAATTTGGAAAAATGTGAATTTTGCGATTCGGCAAGAAGTAATTAGAGCGATTTCTTGTCCCACGCATGTTAGCGTTTTATGTTTATTGATTTTTGTAGTTGGCTCTTAATTCTTCAGATAGCACAGCATATTGCACAATATTAAATGATATTACATTATACCATTCATTATTTGATAACATTAAATAATGAAAATATTTTTTAATATCATACAATATATGTGTGTGCTAATAGGGTCTGCGACTAAGTCTAATTACTTAATTCATTTTGTAGAAAGAAATAATATCTGCAAGTATTTACTTTTGAGTTGCAAATAGAACGGCCGCTCCTGTTCTTTTCTGAGCTCTAGTAAGAACTTTCCATATTTGTCGGCGAGATTCAGGGTTCGCTCCTAAAGAAGGTTCGTCCAGTAGAATCAAAGGTGGTGATCCGATAAGAGCAATGGCCACGGAAAGTTTTCTTTTATCTCCTCCACTGCAGCAAACAAAAGTTTAATTTCCAGAAAATAAAACTTTGATAAAGAATACAATGCAGAATTGTGTTTGAAAAAACAAAAGTTAATTGTTTAAGTTAGAATTTTCCAAAGATGAATACAAAAACTTTCTATTCTCTGTTCTCTCCTGTATTTTCTTGTTTTAGAGAGTGAAATAGTTATTGTTTTTACTATTATTAATAAAATTAAATATTATACTGTAGAAAACAATTTTACTTATATACAAATCTTAATAACTTTGATATCAATTTCAATCATTATTATTGTTTCTTCCTTTATTTTTCGAAGGATAGTCCTTATATTTATCTAAATAAATCAGCGGAGGGTGGTCTCCCCAAAACTTGTTCGCATTCTCCCTAATCAAGATGAGTTTACGTTTTAAATACGTTTTTTCCTAGCCAATTGAGACATCAAAATTAGACACAAACCTAAGTCACAAAATCGCATACCAAATTTGATATATTTAAATCACTGCGTTTTTGAGTATTCGCGTTTGCATGTTCCTGAAAGTACAGACGGACAGGCATTCAATCCCTGGTAGAATTTGGCTCAAAGCTTCATAAGTGTCTACAATATGGAGGTTAAATCTGTATGTATCGAATTTTATCTATAAGCTCTCTTCGTTTTATAGTTAGCGTGTTAACAGATGGACAGACAAACATCCTCTGAACAGATTTTACTCAAAATTTGTTAGAAATCTACAAATTTGCTGAAAAGACCATAAATCAGATTTCAGCCATCTAAGTTAAAATGTTTTTCAATTATCTGTGCATCATATCCAGGCATAACTCCAAAAATGTGTTTTTCGAAGCCAAGGAGATTTGTCAAAATCTCGATATTGAATTTTTTTTAAATGTTTACAGTACTTTCTTTACATAAGAAAGTAGCAAGTTCTGCAGGTAATATTTTCTCATTTGATTGACCTCATATTTAGAAAGTGAAAAAAGTCGTGACCTCACTCCTGGTACAATAGAGAGAAAACTCGACGTTTTAATGGGATTCCCAATCTTTTGTTGATCAAGAATATTGTCTCCAACATTGGTGTTTGTAAATTTGCCAATATATTGCGAATCGAACCTTCGTGAATTCTTTAAAATATAATAACTTGCTAATCTTTGTAACTCTTCCTTTCTACTTTATTCCTTTGCTTTAACTTATTTATTGTTTACTTTTATTTGTTATCTTTTCATTATATTATATTCTTTAATTTTATTATAGTTTAATATTATTATTATTTACTCTTACTTATTTAATTATTACTAATTTCATTTCTTTTATATATTTATTATTTTATTCTATTTATTTATTCTCTTTATTTATCTAAATTATGCGTTCTTGTTTTTTTGCTTATATAGGCTTTTGTAATTGCTCTCTCTTTTTTATCGTTTAGTTTTCCTTTTTCTAAAATTATCTAAATTTTATATAGAGCTTTATTGGTTGAATTGCTTCGAGCTATGAAATTATTGTTTTCTCTAAAAATCCGGATGGGTATCTCAGTAACGTAAACGTAAATCTTTTAAGGTTAATTTTGGTTAAATTTCTGTTCATGCATTTTTTTTTTTTTTACATATACCAAAAGTTTGTACGTTGAATCATCCCGTGTGCATCCAAAAATATTGAAGAATAAATCAGAAATATTTCAATTTACATACCTGTAAAATTGAGTGGGCACATCAGCACAATTTATCAATCCCATGCTTTGAATCAATTCTTTAACCCTGTTATGCAATTCAAAACTGAGTAAACCTCTCAACTGACCGTACAGTAAAAGTGTCTCCCTGCCCGTTAAATCATCCATGAGAGGATTAATCTCCGGACAGTAACCAATATGAGATTGAAACTGTGAAAGAAAATAATGATTTGAAACGAAAATAAATTAATCAGTCGCATAGTTCGTTTATATTGTGAAAAGCAAGTAGTCAAATTTTGTATCAATTTTTACGTGACAGGCAAAGAATTTTTTTTTTTTTTTTTTGACAATACGATAAACAAAATCTTATTCAAATGTCTTGCTTTTTTAATATTTTGGCTATTTGAAATCTTAAAAACATATACGTTATTTGCTTGCAAAAAAAAAAATGTGCATGCAGAATGGAAACATAGTTTTTAAACAAGATAAAAATTTTTAAAGAAATTGAAATCTATTATCGCAAATTTCAAGTTATCATGTGAGAACCTTAATTTTTTAAGTCATGTGGCATCCATTCGACAGGGATACATCATGTTCTCACATAACTTATATTTCGCAACATTTAGAAAAACAATGTGTTTTGACCATCTCAAAATCAATCAAATTTTTTTCTCGAAGCGAAATCGTGTAAAGCCAGTTTAAACCAGTTTTAAACATCGTGATTATCGTATTACTCATACGTCAATATCTAAAAATCGGTGGGGGGCATCTAAAAATCATTCCAGCTCCAAAACTTTTTTTGCCAGCTAGAAAAATTGAATATTTAATATATATAATTTTCGCTACTTCATCACGCTGTTTTTGCTTTCATTCCCATTTTCTTCTCTGTGCTTCTTCGGGCGATAATTTCTTAGACCCTATCCTTTATTGTCCAGACAGGAGAATCAGGTACATGGCGGGCATTCGCGTCAAATTGTAACTTTTTGTTGGCGATAAGTCTCCATGTGTGACGACCTACTTTCTCATATTCTAATATTCTAAAAGCGAAAAATTAATGCCTCAGAAAAATCGCCAATTTTCTGTTCGTGCATTTTGTGGTTTCAAAATAGCAATTCAAAACAACAACATGTTCTCATACGATAAAAACTGAATATTAGTTAAGTGATTCAGTATCATCCAGGTCATTAAATGATTCTAAAATATTTATTTATTATTTCTAACATTTTTGTTTCTTTATTTTTAAATTTTATTTTGCAAGTAAGAATTAACTTCTTCATTACCTGTATTGTAAAATAAATTATAATGAGTCTAAAAATTAAAGAATTACAATCTAATCTAAAAAAAAGTTTGTTTTCTTTGTTGTTTTTTTGGAAATCGTCATAAGAAGAATTTCTTCAAAAATTTAATTATTTGTTTCCCACTAATAAAATTCGAAGCACGGAATCTCTTTTTCTAACAATCCTAGTTCATCCAAGAAATTGAACAATCACATCCCTTAGGTTTTGAGTTCGAACCCCGCCAGCCGAAAATTCTTCGTGTGTGTGTGTGGTGACTGGCGCAAGTATAAATCTGTCGTGATCATAAAGTCTTCCATGTCGAAGGTAATACCATTGGAGGTACTGGTTCAGAGATGATCGTTCTCAGATTCAGGTCTAAATTAAGATCTGTGGATGAGTGAATGGAATGCCTGAATGAAGTCCACCCCAAAAACGAGTTGTGACGTATGTGTAGCTAAGTCGTTCTCTTGGCCCTAGATGGCGCTACCATACAAACAAGAGACGCTTCCCTACCGGCTTAAAATCGCTGTCTTCGTAACAGCGGGTTTGGTTTGGTTATATTAACGTTCCGTTTGAAGCAACACTTGGGCTATCTTGGGACGGACCTCGTAATTTTGAACCGCGGTCAGATGACGAGGACGATACCTGAGCTGGCACCCCCCCCTCTCCACACCACACCACACCACACCAGCGGGAGGACGTTTGGTCAGGACGGATTTAACGTGTAACTGACCCGCTTACACGACGGTTCTTCGGTGGAATTGGGTCTCGAACCTGAAACCCTCCGGTTCCGAAGCCGAGACCGTACCACCGCGGCCCCTCGTAACAGCGGGCTTGTCCATGGCAAGTGCCATAAGAAACAACTTGATAAATCAAATTTCATAAATTATTGAGTTTTCCCAATGAGCAACTTTAGTAAAAAACAATTCGATAGCTGCTATTGTTTGGAAGTTAAAGTTTGAAAAATAATTTCAATCTACAATTTGAACTTTTTAAACAATTTTGTAATTCCTCATTAGATAACTCGCATTAGTTGCATTCTTTTTTATCTCCTCTTTAATTCTTGAAATTAAAGAAATGGCGGAGAGAGATGGAACTTTCTTTTCTTTACATCTAGTGACAAAAGGAATTTACCTCCCTTAATTGGGTAAAAGGGAGGTAAATTCCTTTTACCATCCTCCAAAAATGGAGGTAAATCTTCCAAAAACAGAAGCTTTTTTTTTTTTAATCCTGTATATCCTTTTTAGGTTACGCCACAAATATAAATTGTTTGCTTCATCTAACACCTAACTGTACATCAACCTGAACTATGGTAACAAGTCCTTTTTCTTCCGTCAAATCTGTGATGGAATTCCTAAATCCACTCTGCTTTTGTCGTGTGTTGCATGAATTGTATTTTAGTGCAGCGGATTTTACCTTATTCGATTGTTTTTAATTCAGATTTATCTCTGATCTCTTTAATTTATTTTTCGTCTAATGTTAAAATATTTTCTTAGTTCAAATTAATTTTGATTAATTCAAAGTCAAAATCAAAAACTGCTTTAAAAGAATGTTTTTATTTTGGAATTCTTTTCTGTTTTTCAAAATCGAGCTGCATTATAATCTTCGTCATTTCATAACTACTTCAGAATTTTCAATAAATAATTTTTTAAGCTCTTTCAATTTACTCTAAGATTTCATTTCTATACAGTGCAATCAATAAATGATCCTTTACACTTTTGAAGAGAGCTTTGAGCATTTGATGCTTTTTTTATTTGACTTTGTCATATTTAACTATTATATTCAAAAGCTTACGTAATTTCTAACTTATTTGTTTTTACTTATTTATTAAATTTTTCTTTCTTATTTAAAAAATATTAATATAAAACTGTGAAAGTGCTTTAATTATTATCATTAACAATTTATTTATTAATATTATTTTCTTTTTATCTAACAATTGTTTATTAAAACTGTGAAACGTTAAAAATAACTTTTTATTTCCCTTTTTAACTTAACAATATATATATATATATATACATATGCATAAAGTTATTTTTTATACTATTTCTGAAATTCCACTGTTTTTATCGTATTGGGTGAGGAACGGCGCTATATGACGAAAGTAGACGTTCAGCTATTTTGGTTTTGTAATATCATTGACATTGTAGGAAATTTTACATATTCTATTATCATTTCTTACCTTTCTGAAATTTCCTTTCAAAGCGTAGGTCTGTATGAAGGCATTTCCTTCTGATGGCAGGTCATCACCCGTCAGTATCCTAAATATGCTCGTTTTACCAGCTCCAATGTCTCCAAGAATTCCAAAACATTCCTCTGCGTTGACACCAAATGTCAAGCGGTTTGCAGCAAAGGAAGTTTCCACCTTCTTTGTCAACCCCAAGACGACTAGAGCTTGACTACCTGATCCTTGCTGCGTTGCAGTCAAGTTTCGAATCTTTTCTTCTTCTTGAATAACTAGACTGTCTTCGATCCCACCACTTAGAACCTCTTGTCTCGCGGCACGTCGAAGAATAACGCGGACAATCCGGTTCCACGTGGTTTGTAAATGGAATTCTATGATGTTCAAAAATCTGGTTGCTGTCCTGGTCTCCAGAAGGAACAAGATGACGAAGAAAATAAAGCCTTCTAAGCCAAGATAAAGCGCTTCTGGTCCATTACCATAGGGTGATTTTTTGCTTAGCCATGAGAGGTGCTTCATGGTTTTATGGCAGTCATGCGTATAGCAAGCATCTGGAATAAAAGTACAAAAATTATCTTTTAAGCAAATATAATAAATAAAAGTAAATCAGTTTCTCTGGGAAACTAAACGTATATTATTTGTCAGAATAGCATGCCATTTATACTTATTTGCTGTCAAAACGAATGAGAATAATTTTTCTCGAATACTCTCTAATAAGATATCATTCCTCTCCTCTCTGTATAAAATTGTGAATCTTTGGCAAGATCGTGAATTCTCTAAATGATCAGATTTTTTTTTCAAAGTTTTGACCATGAGAGTTTTGTGCTTCATAATATAGTGCGGAAACCTAAATATACATTTTTAATATCTTATTTTTCAATCTTTTTGCGAGTGGAATTTGCATATTTTTAAAGAAAACATGTTTTCGAATTGAATATTTATCCTGGCCGCGGTGGCCTGGTGGTAAGGTCTCGGCTTCGGAAACGGAGGGTTTCAGGTTCAAGACCCGATTCTATCTGATAATCACCGTATAAGCGGGTCTGGTACACGTTTAATCCGTCGGAATCAAACGTTCTCCCGCTGGAGTGGAGGGGAAGTTTGGAGAAGGAGGTGCCGGCTCATATGTCGTCCTCGTCATCTGACAGAGGTTCAAAATTGCGAGATCCGTCCCGAATTAGCCCTAGTGTTGCTTTAAAATGGAATGTTAATATAACTAAACTAAACTAAACTGAGTATTTTCGCTGAATTTTCATACCGCCCGAATATTTTTTTAATGGATTGAACAATGAAGTAATTGACAATATATTGTGAAGCTAATTTTCATAAATTCCCATGCGTTTCTAAAAATTTGACTACTTACTAAACTTTGTAACTACCTTTCTAATGTATTCCCTTACCTTTATGTATTTATTTCATTTATTTTATATTTTTATTATAACTTATCAAATGTCATTATCAAGGAATTTTAACTATTTATTTGTTATCAATTTTATTTTATCTATACACTTATTATTTTATTGTATTAATTCACTCTCTGATTTATACTTAATTATGTTTTCTTATTCTTTGCCTGTATATACATTTGTAATTATTTGTTTTGTGCTTGCTTTGCTTCTCTTCTCAAGATGAACTATAAAATTATTTTTTTCAATAAATTGCCGGTTGAGTTGTAAAATGTCAGCAAGGGTGAGACAACATAGATCTTGTTGATGCAGACTTTCACACTCAGACTTTGTTTGGTTTCATGAGGGCTTTGTTGTAACAGAGTCAGATTTGGTCTACTATCTGTTGGGGAGAAGGGTGTGGCTTCGCGGCGACTTACTATTTGCGTTAAGCTAAGGTGGACTTTATATTTTTGCTTATCTTCAGCTTCACTTCCTCCATCTGAAATCGAGAAACACTCCGTTAACTCTGTCTGTACTGAAATGCCCCATACGCCCGTTTACTGAAACTGCAGCTGGGCACCGATACACTAGGCTTTCACTCCCTCTAAATTTCCTTCCTTTTTCGTTTGAGTGATATTATTTGAATACCCGAGGCCATTCGATTCATTCATTTATTCCCTTCAAATCTAGCTCGCCCATGAGCCAATTGTAGGAAATGACCAACATTTTCCTTCAATTCCCGAATGACATCTGAATATACATTTGCTTAATATGCATCAACTAAGAACTCTTTTTTTTATACTAACCCTTTAAGAACACCCGCAGTCTTTGCAGTTTTTTTTAAGTTTAATGATAAGAATAATGAGCATGTCTATAAAAAATTAAGAGACAGAAATATATTAACAAGAAAATATTTACCTTTGCAGCAACGATTCAAGACTGAATCTATCGAAGACGATTTACACTGTGTAAGATCTTCTTTAGTAAACATGTCGCAAGCAACATTGTTGAAGGCAATTTGGAAGTTTTTCATTACTCCCATGGAAATACTATAGGTGGGGAAAAGGCGGAAGAACCAATAGGAATCAAGTATTCCATAGGCGTCATTTTCATTCCTCAGTAATAGAAATCTAATATTTTGCAACAAAATCTGCATGACAACACCTGAAAACAAAATAATCAAAATAAGTAATCAGATTTTTACTAAAGAAAAAATCGTCTTCCAACATATGCTTCAATGACCAAAATGGTAGAATATTTATACAGCTTTTTAGATGTTATATAGTTTCTATGGTCACTTGTTTTCAAACTACCACAAAATTATATATCAACGAAAAGATTTTTAATCGAAAATGTTACGGATAATTTTTCTCATTGGAAAGAAGAAGAGCAAAGGTAAACTTCTGTCCAGACAGACAACGAAAAGAAAATTCCCTCTTCTAATTTCATAAGTGTAAGAGTTATTAGGATGAAAAAAAGGCAGGAAAGTATTCCACTATAGAGAGTTCCCAACAAAGTGTGACAATCTTTGGTTAAAAAATACATTGGTGTGCAAAACTTAAGCAACAGGTATGTTTTTTGCCATAACTTCACGAGAAATCATCTGAGAGACATGAAATTCAGAAATGAGATACAGCATTTTGTTCTGAAAGAATGACGAAAGCATAGATGCGCAGAAATGAATACGATGCATACAGTATGGAATCAAACAAAAAAAGGCTTTATTAAACTCATAGCATCGTTACACATGATTGTGACACGGTCTATCTCATTTCTGTCCAAGAGGAAGAACAGAAACCAGATGCTCCTTAGTATGGGATATGCCCTCCCCTTACTGCAATGGTTGCTTCGCACCGTCTCTCCATACTCAGTACCAGATTGTCCAACAGTTCTTGAGGTAAGAGTGCCCATTCCTCAATCAGCATCTGTTTAAGTTGTCGGGTGTTCCCAGGAGGATGTAATCGTGCCGCAAGGCGTCTCCCCAAAGCATCACACACATGTTCTATCGGATTTAAATCACGGTAGCATGCCGGCCAATCCATTCGAGTGATATCTTCACTTTCCAGGAGCTCCTCAACATCGTGAGTCCTGTGTGGCCGTGCATTGTCATCCATAAAAACGAAGTCTGATCCAATGGCACCTCCGAACAGACGCACATGTGGAAGGATCACCTCCTGACAATAGCGATCTCCAGTTACATAGCCTCTGTCGAAAACGTAGAACTCAGTCCGCCCGTTCATCATAATGCCTCCCCAGACGACAACTCCAGGACCATCGAAACGGTCTCTTTCCGTGATGTTACTTTGATGAAACCGTGTCTCGACCTCTCTCCAAATCAACTGGCGTTGGGAATCGCTTGTGGCACTAAAACGACTCTCATCTGTAAAGAGGACACGACTTCATTGATGAGATGTCCAGTTTTTGTGCTCCCTGCACCACTCTAAACGGTGCCGCCGGTAGGAAACTATCAAAGGGATGCAGCGTTCAGGACTTCTGGCGAATAGGCCACCTTTGGGAAGGCGTCTGGACACAGTAAAACGCGACACTTGTCGCCCCGTTGCTGCACACAGTTGCTGAACAATGGCGCTTGCTGACTAGTTTCGAGTTCTTTTCGCCTGCAGGACGATATGTCTATCATCCATTGCAGTTGTTTTCCTGGGGCGGCCACCACCAACCTTTCTCACAGCTGTACCTGTGGTTTGGAAGGCTTTCCAAGCGCGCTAAACGACACTTTTGTTGATTCCGAACTCTTCATCTACACTGGTCACACTACGCCCTTACTCCAGCTTTCCGATCATTCTTCCACGTGTGAAATCGTCCAGGTGATTTCTGCTAGCCATATTTCATGAATTAATTCACTTGCACTTGTAGCGAATGTCTTTAATTGCGTCTCCGTCCTTCCTTTTATTGTAGTGTTGAGCTGCGCGCGCCTTCCGCACGTGTTTTGCGTACGCTCACGTCGCCTGTGACGTCTTGTTCCTGATATTTGCATACGCATGATCTTTCTCTTGAATTACGTGTTCATTGCACTGATCGCAAGAACTCCTTTTCTGAAATTTCATGGCTATCTGCTTAAAATTTGTATTGTTGCTTAAGTTTTTCACACCAGTGTAATTTGAGTCTAGGAATTGGAAATTATATTTCAGCATCTAATTTCTGAGCAACTGCAAAAAAATATTGCTACAGAAATTTGTCATTATGATGTTGTAACTATTTCCCCAAATTGAATTATTTTTCTATCTTCAATCGTAAGGTATTCATGGGGAAATTTAAATTTCACCTCCGACCATTTCTACTCCCTTTGACTTGGATAATCCAACCGAGATTTTTACCCTCCTTTACAGTATGTCTCTCGCCGGGTAAAATCCATTCAAAATTTCCCTAATAATCATATCCATAATATATTATGGGCAAAACTTTATACATATATCTATAAAGATTAAAATGGTTCTTAGTTTTCCATTTTCTAAAAGTTCAGTTTTCCCCCCCCCCTTCCCCTCACACACGCACACACTCCTTTATCTTGTTTCAATCAGGTTAATCAGTAAGGAAATGATATGTGAAAAATGTTAACTCAATTCAAAAACTGTGAGGTGACCCTCATATCCCACGAAGTTTTTAAATTTTCATCCATAAAATCATTTTTTAAATGGAAATTTTTGGCGGATTCGCATACTTGGATTTGCATAATTGGCGGATTTGTATTGTTGGCAACCTTTATTCCTGTTAAGAGATTTCTTCTGCAGAAAATATTCCTTTTTCTGACACTTTCCAGATTTCTGGCAACGAAGCTTCTGTCATCAAGAGGCATTTCCAGGTTGATGGAGGTTCTTTGATACTATTGTTAACTTTAGAAGATTCCTTTTATAATTTTCGATCAATCTCTTTTCTGTAAGCATTAAGCATTACAATTAAGGATGATAGCTGTCGATTAATATTTATTAGAAATTATTGTTGTTCTTTTAGTCGATTTATCTCAATGAGCTGTTGATAGTGTTAATCTTGGAAGGCCGGTACTCTTTGTGATTTTAATAATTAGAACTTTTAAGGTGTCATTAACGCTAGTTCCATAATCGACCATTGGCTGATTATTCAATTTATGAGGTAACCTTGTTAGGTGATTGGAATATTCAAATGTATGATAGCTTTTACTTTAAAAACAATAAAATGATTGATAGGAAAATTCATCTATCGTAGAAAAGCAAATATTAGAAATTACCACAGAAGCAGCAACAATTCTAGAAAATCGATGTTCATTACAGTTTTTTTTACTCCCTAGGTCTCTTAAATTTTTTATAGAAATGGGATTTACATATTGATAGCAGGTTCAGAAGCTTTTGGGTGTCATACTAATAACTGGTAATAAATCGAGTTTGAAATCGGGAAAAATTTAGGAAGGACTATATTAAGCAGAAATTTAACTTAAAAAGCTCGCAATGATTAGTGTTACACTGGGAAGGAAAGTTATTTCCAGCATTCGCAAACATTGAAATGATTGATAAACTGACAATAATAGAAACTTTTCAGGGGAAGGAGTAACTATTGAGAGGCCCTGAAATCCAAACATCTTCAGAAGAAGAACAAGCCGTGGCTGTTTGCTAAGTCATTGAAAAGAGGGCTATAGCAGATAAAATTCAGACACTTTGTAGTGATGCAATGGCAACACAGATAGGATAAATGGTGCCAGTACAAATCTAGAAAAATTGCTCAATCTTTATCTTTTCCACGTTCCTTACCGTCGTCAGATATTTGAATTAGTTTTGAGGGGCTTTTTCGACACCTGCAGCTTCTGGCACAGACATGGCTCTTTTCAAGGTTTAGAAATTAGAAAAACCCTGGCAAAGCTTGATAAGAAAATTTGCATAAATGGTAGCAGTGAAGTATCTAATAATGTCCGCTCGACCATTCTTGAATTTCATGAATACTTAGAAACAACAGCAAGATAATTACTGAGAATTGTTGGAGTTAATTATGACATTTCTTAGTAACATTCCGAATAAAGAGTATACCAAGAGCTGTAAGACAGTCTAAGTTGATGGTAAAGGCAATTTATGAACTTGAAATCTACCTATTTCAAGATGAATGCCCGTTTTCTGATAAGAAAAATATTACGTATTTTTTCATGCCCGAGTTTATGTTCGCGCCTGATTGTTATCAAGAAAAGAAATTAAAGCCACTTATCATGATTTCCTATGAAGCGTCAATCGATAAATTATCAAAATATTGATCAGAAATTAGTAAGATTACTGTTAAAAAAATTTTAAAATTATCTTTGTTTTTTATAACCCGAACTATGCCCCTATTCTTATTTGATAATGATGTTTCAGCAGCAACTAAGACAAATATGGCTTAAGGTTTGTTGGAGTCAAAACAAATATGAAGACAGGTAGACGAAAAAAAGTCAACTGAAGACGTACATTCTTCACCAAAATAATTTTTCCGTGTGCATGTGTGTGTGTGTGTGTGTACATATATAGACACAGGAAATGGAATGTTGCCTAATCTAGTTGGAGGGTTAAGAAACTAAAACCTAGCTCCAATATTCAGCGTGTCCCCGCCTTTTATTATTTTACTTGAATAGTATTTGAAGAAAAAAACTCAAAAAATTTCCATTTTAGAATAAAAATGTGTGTCTTTAACTTAAAAAAAATAGAATAAATTCCTGAAAAATGAATATATTAATAAAATACTTACCAAAGAATGCACAGATCCCTATAAAAATGGCGAGTCCCCGATTTTCTCGCTTGAGGAAGATTGAAACTATATAACCCAATGGTAAGGAGGCCCAACCATACAAGAAGAGAAGTAGCAAAAATGAACCTGAAATATTTCATATTATTTTAAACTAAGTGCTTTCAACGCAATTGTGTCATATGATTTTAATAATAATTTTTAGCGATTAAATAGACAATATGCAATTCAGTTTTAAAGCCCTGTAAAATATGAATGCGCAATCCATGACAAAATAAAGTTTCAAGAGGGTGAAATAAGGCGATTCCGTTATGAAACCTTAAAACATGAAGCAATGCAAAAATAGTTTTTAAATGTATCCTACCATATTTAACAGAAACGACAACGTCATGAAATTTCGAAGTGTGACAAAGTGGTCATGAGCACCTCTACTTCATAATTTGGAATAGTTATTATAATTTGTAAGGTTAGGGAAACTAGTTTAGACGAGCTCATAAATCCCGAACGTCTTGAAATTTTGTAGAATTGTTAGATTAAAATTTTTATGATTTAATTATTAATAAAAAATAATATTTTGATTATTTATGGGGAGAAAAGAACTTTGATGGAATTACGTTGCACGTGCCGTTTACTATGGGGACTGATTTAATTATTTTGATTAGTTATTTTCGAAAAAATCTAGAAATGTAATGCATGTAACTCCTCGTAGGTATCTAAGGCCGAAAAAGGGATAATTTTTAAGAGATTTCAACCCACCAGATTGGTAACAAAGTTTTAAATTATCAGTCCTTTTACAGACGGTAAATGAATGTATTAGTTGACGATTGAAGCCCTAAGTCTTTCCCTAACACTGGACACAGCCGGATCATATGCTGGCTTGAACTTACTCGTTACGAATGTGGGGTAATTTTTCGAAGAACTTAATTGATGTTCTTTTGATAAATTCCGAAACAGATTCAATTTGGAGGTCATCATGAACCATTTCATTAAGCATATGGAAGCCATCATCAAGCATTTTCCTTCTGACATACCAGAGCGCATGAACAGTCTTCATCAGATGTTTATTTTGAAAACATTAATCAGTTCAATTGAACTACGAGCGGCTATTAATTGCCGAAAATTCTTCCGATAAGGCCAAGTAGTATGCATTTTTGATATAGGCCTTCTAAATATAATTTTTAACTAAGGTCAAGGAGTTGGATATATAAACATCAATTTAGTTAAAAATTTACTTATCTATATATTTAAAATAATTATCAAAACAAAAGAATTAATTTCCCAGTTCTAATAGAATGTTTAATTTTGTAAATTTTTATTATGAAAGCTCATAATCCTTTGATACACTTCTATACTGTATAGTATATATAGATACACTTCTAATTCTTTAATTTTGAAAGAAATATGAAGAAAAAAAATCACTTCTATACTGTATAATCTCTGTAGGGTTCAACATTGACAAAATCTCTCTTTCCCTAAAACAGCGAATCTCAACATGTGTGGCGCGCCCCCTAGGGGGGCGCGAGCGCACTAGAGGGAGGCCGCAAGAATATCCAAGAGAAAATATTATTTAAAAAAATTGATTAATTAAGTGAAAGGAAAGTACACATGCAAATAAAAAACAAAATACATTTCGACATATTTAATAAATTATTAAAGTAAAAAAATTTACTAAATTAAAACTTACTTAATTAAAATATACTAAATTAAAAGCAAATTTAATAACTATTAGTGACTTTCTTGGGCCTGTCTTGCAGATCAAAGTTTTTCGAAGGAAGGCTTACTGTTAGGAATAGTCACTCTCAGCTGTTTTTCTATATTTAGCCGAGATCTATATTTTGTCTTCAAAGAAGCCATAGCAGAAAATCCAGTTTCACAAAGGCAGGATGTTGAAAATGGTAATAGAATGCGAAATGAACTTTTTTTTAGTGAAGAAAAATCATCCTCTATTCCTACCCAAAATTCAAATAGTGATTTATTACTAAATTGTCTTCCAGTTTCGCCATTTGTCGTGAAGTCTACGAGTTTTTCTTCCTCATCAATTGAGAGTCCTTCGGGAGTCTTATGAAATGGATCTCTATCCCACTCGTAATTTGCTATCAGTGTGTCGTCAGCAAGAAAATACTTTTTAAAATTCTTTGCCAGCATGACTAGATGATTTCAATGGTTACAAAAACAACTTTTACATGTTCTTCATCAGCCTTGTAAGTTTTAATACAATCATCCACATTTGGAAACATTGTTAGGTTTTTTTGCTTTAAATTTCTGCTCCACAATTCCTACAATTCCTATTTTCTACAAAAAGCATTACGTTTATGACTCGTATCCAATGTAAGTGTATTTGCTCCTTGGATTTGAAGATTCAAGTTATTTAATTTCTTTTATATGTCGACCAAGTAGCTCAATTTCATCACAAATAAACCATTGCGAAAATTTTCGGCCTCCTGTCTGTTTTCTTCTTCTAGGAAAATAGAGGTTTCTTCTTTTAATTCATAAACACGTTGCAAAAATTTCCCACGCAATAACCATCTTGCCTCGCAATAAATTAGTAACGCTGAATGTACTGAACCCATGTCTTTATAAAGTGCGAAAAAGATTCTCGATTTCAGGGGTCTTATTTTTATATAATTTACTGCGGTTACAACAGTAGTTAACACAATATTCAGACCAGGGCTCATTTCTTTCGAAACCAAAGCTTCTTTGTGGACCATGCAATGTGCCCAGACGCACTGAGGCGATTTTTGTTTTACATGTGCTTGTATACTTTGGAATCTTCCGGACATTGAACGAGCACCTTCGGTGCATATTCCGATGCAATTTTTCCATTCTATGTTTGCCTCGTTCATAAAATTATTTAAAATAGCAAATAATGCGAGCGCTGTTGTTTTGAGTTCTATTGGTTTGCAGAAAAGTAGTTCTTCTACTACTGACATATTATCCCAAAATAGAACATATGCAATTAAATGAGCATCTTTATTACTATCTGTTGCTTCATCAAGCTGTATAGAAAACAATTTGTCTCGCAACTTCGAGAAAAGCTGACACTCTACATCTTCAGCTATATTGCCAATTCGACGAGCAACAGTATCATTTGAAAGAGGTATGGACTGCAATTGTTTTGAAAAATTATCTCCAAACATATTTTCTGCAATCTCAATCGTTGCTGGCAAAATAATCTCTTCACCAATGGTGTGAGGATTTTTACACCTGGCTATTTTATATGAAACTTTGTAAGATGCAATTAAAGCTTTTTTATTCACAGGAAAAGTTTCTTTACAAAATTATTTTTGCTTTTTATATGATTTTAATTTTAATTCGAAGAATTCTCTGGGTTTGTGGACGTACTCACTATGAAGCGTTTCCAAATGTCGTTTAAGTTAATTAGGTTTCATGCTGTCTGCGGCCAACATTTTTGAGCAAATAATACACAGAGGCCTTTTCTTCTTTATTTACTTCAGCACTGTTAAACCCAAAATGTAAGCCTTCCTGAGAATATTTTCTTGATTTATATTTTCGGAACCACGCTCGTCTGTGTACTTGTTGATGCCTGACTACGTCTATAGATCGCTTACTTTCGCTTAAAAATTTATCCATGAGTTTGCATAAATCTGCTGCCGTGAATATTTAATATGGTGAATTGCAATTAACATGAAAACCTATATATCATACACATTCACGGTAGATTCGATAGCGATAAAAGGATCGACTCGAATGAGACTGGCTGGAACTGAAATTTACGTTATCGAACATTTTCATTCTTCCTATGAGAAACCATTTACTATGCGCATGCTGGAGATGGCATCGGTCGTGTGGATTCCATTCCACAAACATTACTTATTTTTTTCTCTTTTTTTTAGTCTTGCTTCTTTTATTATTCTAAAAAATGTATTCCCAGTTTCTAAATTTAGCTCATCCCATCTAGGTTAACTTTCATTAACGAATTTTTCTACTTTCATATTCTTTTAACGTTATCTCCCTGCTTGGCTTTCATTTCAAATATAATATTTAAATTTTTCCCGCCTTCATACGTTTTATCTGTTTACCGCCCGCTTGACAAAATGCCAGATGTGGTTTCTCGCCAACGTTGGCACGCTTTTACTCTTGTTTTGGCAGTTAGTTAAAAATAATTTAAAAACAAAATCCAAAATACTCAATGCACATTATTGTTGTATGCATTTTATTGTAAGCGGGGGGCGCGAAGAAAATTATGATTGAAAACTGGGCCACGAATACTGAAAGGTAAAGAAACGCTGCCCTAGAAATTTCACCTATTTCGTTATTTCATAAAAAATTTGATCCTTAGATATGTTATCAACGGTTAACTGCACCTTCCTCTCCTTCATTTTCAAGAGATATTTTAAGGCATTTTTCAGAGAGCCCCACCCCATTCCCAACCTTATCAACAGGACCTTTGTCCACTGTCTTCATTTCAAAAGAAATCTCAAAAATATCATTTCACTGTGTATTCTCTACCAGGAAAACATTGACAAAATTTACCTGCCACCATTTAAATTTCGCCAATTTTTTATTCCATGAGAAATCGCAGTGTCTTAAAATATGTCATCAATGGCGGTATGCTTGCCTTTCGTCACACTCCATTTACAAAGGATATTGCAAAATAAAATTTGGATAGTATTCCTCCAGTTCCAACAAATGGACTGATTTCTCCAATTTATTTCGCCACTTTACAATATTTCTAATCAATCAAGATGCCCTAGAGTTATTATGAGAGTACATTGTATAAAAATATTAGTTTCATTTATTATTGTAAGATGTAATTCATCACATTTGATTGGTATGGCGAAACTAACGCTACGAAATGTACTTGGCGAATATGTAATATCGAAGACAACCAATATAAATTAAAATAAAAAAAATTCTTATTCTGTATATTTGTTTTCATTATTTATACCACAGTAGTTTAATCTTTAGTTTACGAATGAGAAAAATCTTAAAATGTTCTTAAAAATGTTGAATTGTCATGTCAATATTTTGTGACCCCAATGAAAAAAATCATCTCTTATCAAGTCAATGATATCAATCTCTGACTTGTCTTTTGATATCCCTTGAAGATCTTCTTTCTCCCCTTTCTTCATTAGAGTAAATATAATGTTTTAATGTATGTGTAGTAGTGGGGTGTGTGTGAAAACAATCGACAGGTTATTAAATGACAGACATAGTTGAGAGAGAAATCGTAACAGGCTGTTTACATAGCATCAGTAAAAGCTGAGCAAATAATTTTACTTATTCTCCTATAACAAAAATCGCAAGTAATCGATACTTAATCTTTGTATTTATTGAATTAACATCAATACTTTATATTAAAGAAATTATAAGCCTTCACATTTCATAATATTGGATAAATAAGAAATTCTTTTATAATATAAGAGATTAAATTCCAATAACATGAAAATGATTAAAATGCTGATATAGGTAAAAGCCAATGTATTAGAAACCTTGATTCAATATTTTAAACCCTCCACTGCCTCTACTAGGTATGGATTCTGCAATATGTTGAAGGGCAACTAAGCCCATAGAATATCAGACATTGGGTAACCAGGAATTAAATCGAGAGGTTTAAGCTTTGGGCACCTAGCACCAGTCCTAAAAGTTATGAAAATACATCATAGATGATTCTTTGGCGAAGTAAATGCCAATTTCATGGCTGTATTCAAGGTAATTTGCTTGCTGACCATGGGCATTTCAAAAAAATAGGCCTATTTTTTATTTTATTTTATTTTATCAAATGAAGAAATTTTTGCTTAGGAGCACGCACTTGCGTTTCTATGAAGGATTTGAGAGAAGAGCAACCACGAAAATGCATCACTTTTTGAGTAACAAATATGTTAAGAAAAGATTGGGAAAATTATTATTTGAAGTATCTATTGACAAAGAATAGAATGATAAAAAAAAAAGCGTGAAGAAATGATTGCTGAAGAATTGAGTAGTGATTATCAATCAAATTCTAAAAAGAACGCGGGCAATTCATCGGATATGTGTAAATGAATCTATTATTACGATGAAAAGTGGAACTAAGACTTACTGTGAAAATGGAAATATGAGGAAAAAGGAATTTTAAAAAAACAAAGGAAAGACGTGAGAACTGTTATTAACAACCTCGTTATAAAATTGCCTGGAAATATTGATAAGGCAGAAGTAGCATCATCGTCCTAAGATTCATGGAAAATGTTTATCAAAGCGGCAATAATAACAGTTATAGGGAATAAATTAACTCTTATATTCAGATAATAGCAGGGAATGTTTAAGGATAAAGTAATGTTTTTCTGACAAATACATCGGGAGTATAGTTATTCATGGGTATTCCTTGTTTTAATGGAATCTACAAAAGAGGTACCAATCTGGGAATTATAATATTATAATTTATGTATTAACTGAACAGTTGTACAACAGTTGATTTCTTTTCATTTAAAGGTAATTTTCCTTGTGTTTCTTCAAGAAGCATTACTCCTGCTCTTTCAGTCCCGGCGCACTTCTCTGTGAGGAACGAAAATGGGTATTCTAGGATGTTGAATTAAATTTTATTGAATAGGAAATGACTGCCATATATATATCTTTAAAGTATGTCCAGTAAGT
Organism: Argiope aurantia; assembly: GCA_026543865.1. Taxonomy (NCBI): domain Eukaryota; kingdom Metazoa; phylum Arthropoda; class Arachnida; order Araneae; family Araneidae; genus Argiope; species Argiope aurantia. Next base: position 871,510 of record JAPMOR010050149.1, on the reverse strand, counting down.
TATTTATGGATTTCTGTATAGTATCTGGATTTGGCTGTGGGCAGTGCGGTCAGAGTTAAGGTGTGGCTGTGGTCAGAGTTAAGGTGAGTTTATACTCGGCCGTTATAAGAAGATCAATAGGCAGCGTATGCGTAGAAAGACTGAAAAATGCTATTTGGTCCAGGGCAAGTACTTGTCCCGGCGAGACAACAACATGCCGCTGTATTGTATTTTTTCCCCCTTCTTAATGCGCATGTGTTTGTACAATTTGGCTTTTTCTTTGGTGTGAAAAAATCGATCATTTATCATAGATTAATTTTGATATTTTTTGCTTTTTGTTCTTTCTGATGCGAGGTTTGTTTTTTTTCCCCTTTATTTTCCTTTTTCAAATTTATGTATGGTGACTTTTTATTTTTTTATTTTATTATATCTTTGTATAAATATCCATCATTTTAATACAATACACAGTGAAAAAGAAAAATTCAGGGACTCCACAATTGCAATTTACAGCCAAGCATGGAATGCCTGAATCTATCTTATGAAATTGTGTTCAACATAAACCATTCCCTGTCTGTGCATGCGCTACCTACTGGCTGCATTATAACTGGTCGTGTTTAAACCCGCATTACTGCTAAACAATTCCTATTGAATGGTGATATAACCAGATATATTCCACCATTACATGAGGAGTAAGCGTATGGTTATATAATCCTTAAATAGCATCCTATCTAACTGAGACAACAGGGAGAAATGCCAAGCCAGTAAAATATATCCCACGCAGAGCTTGATAGATTTTGCCTAATTCTGGTGGTTCTGAATAATTTCGGCTATTATCACCTTTTGTATTAATATTAAAAGATTTCTAATCCGTTGCCAGTACTATTATTAAAAAAATATTGAACATATTTCGGAAAATAAATAGCAATAAAGGTATCTTACCTATGGCGTTCGAATGTGTCCCGAAGAAAACGGAAGGAAAGAAGAAGGCAGGAGGCATGATCATAAAAAGGCAAATGACAAAGAAAATAAAGTAATCCCAGAGGAAGATGGCAATCCAGTACATTGCAGTTGGAATGCCACTCATTAGTTGCAACAGTTTGGCTTTTGTTGCCCTTTCATGCACATGCATGAGGATAAAACTGAGTGACAGGAAAGTGCAAACCAGTGGCACATATAACGTTGCCCATCCGGCGGAGGATAAGCCAACATCACTTAAAGAACTGTATCTCTCCCTAAGAGATATAATAGGCACAAGGGTCAATGAGATACTCCCAGTGCTCGCTATATGTCGCAGCAAGGCAGTTTGCATTAAGAGAAGAGACATGGGCAGGGCATGAACGGCTCCCGCGTTATACCAAGCTGTAAGATTCAAGGTTCTGCTTTGCAAACGGTCAAATGTGCCTCCCACAATAAGTCTCTTTAAATATTTAGCAAAACTTTTCTTTCCATAATTCAAAACATAATGCGTTGGCTCCGTAACTTTCTCCGTGCCGACTTTGTTCGATTCCAAAACGGTCTTGAATGTCTCGGCGATATTCGAAAGACTTGGGTCTTCGTAATAATAAAATCCGTCAGTTGACCCGTACACGCTACTGATATCGAGTTCCAAAGGCGGATTCGGAGTTTTATGTAGGTCATTCATGCAATAAAAGCACATCAACATCATAATGAAGGGAATGGTTAGCTGGATGAGGTGGAATTTCCAGCGCCTTTTGCAAAAATGGAAATGCTTCAGCAGCAATGCTCGAAATTGATTGTGAACACTGGCATGCAGCGTCGGATGGAAGGAATCCCTGGTAGCATCTGAAATATCATTGATTATCATTTTAAAGTAAATAATAACACACACATTTTGATTTCTCTGAAAGATTTATTTAAAATTAACTAATATATCCAGCATTTTATAGTAAAATTTTATTCATGCTTTTAAATGATGAAATATAAACATGGATTAATTAATTATTTGATACAAAAACTTCATTAAAACATTGCTTATACAACAATATTTGTGGGCAAAATTTATTGCATCTACAACATAAACATATTTATAGTAAATTAAAGAATTATGTCATATGAAATCAGTTCTTAAAATAAAAGAACAGTACTCTCCCAAGTATTCGGTTCGCGATTATTTTGTACTATCCGACCTAGTTTTCTTATGTTATAATCAAATGAGGAAGGCAAGGCGTTACATTGGCAACATCGCCAAGGCATTGGAAGCGGGCGGCTGCTACGATCCTTCTAAGTGTCGTGGGCAAAATACAAGTTGTGACAGGAAAAGAGCAGCGTTCTGCTCGTTGTTCGCTGTTTTATTAGTGTGTAACGGATCTCAATTGTTGCCGCTGTCCCTGATTATAACTGCACAGTATAATCAATACAGTATTCGTAAATTGTTCTTGGGATATGAATAATGTTTTTAAATGTACCACGGAGAAGATTTCAAAATGGGGAATAACCGAAAAAAAGTCGTAGTGACTATGGAGGAGAAATTGCGCTCTATACAGCGACTAGACTCTGGTGTAACAGCAAAAAACGGCAACTGCTTCTGTGATTTACCTGGCCGCGTTCATATTCTACGTTCACATTCTATGGAGGGTTTAATACTCAATAAGATGTCAGAAAATACGGATTATAACAATGAGTTTTGATATAAAAATTTTGTCTTCTGGTATTGGTGGGCAAAGAAATGGGTTCATAGAATTTCTACCTAACCAGCTTTTTGTTGTTATCTGGCCTTTCCTTCCACCACATTAGGCCAGATACTCAGAAGTGTACAGTAAGTTTACTATCTCCACCGACAGGATTACAAATACGTCGAAAAACAAATGCGTTTGAAGAATATACAATACTATCCATGTAAAAGACTCTTTTATATAAAATACTACAATGACTAAAATCTTTCTATCATTCTAACATTTTAAAAATAAAATTCGGAAAATCCCTTTAATAAATTAGTAATTATAAAATAATGATAGTGATAATGAATATCTTAACTAAGCATTAGATTAAATGATTATTTAATAAATAACTTTATAAAGTATAAAAGAAACTTTAAAAAATAAGTAAAGTATAAAAGAAATTATACCTTCTGTTTCTGTGCTTGTAATTTCAATTGCTCCGCCAGGTGGGAGGTTTTGTATTGTGTGTGACATATTCGATACACTGCCAAAAGAATTTACGATATTTATTATGCAAATATGATATACGTGTGGTAGGGGAACATTTTTTTTTCATAAAATTAAAAATGAAATCCATCAGGGTATCATACAATATAGGAATTGAGAAACTTTTAAACATTAGGATCCATTTTTCACTTAGGATCCATATCTCACTTCCTCTTCGAAACATTGAATTTTTTCGAAATCGAATTGTGCATATTCTTTACGAAAAAAGTTTTATGATCTAAAAAGTAACTTACGAGAATAAAATCTTTTACTAGAAAATATAATAAATGTTACACAAATGGTAACGAAATATTTTGAACTAAATTCTTACGAAAACTGAAATGAACGTTCTTGACGAAAGGGAAATTCTGATTAAATGGGCGGGATCTGGAGTGCAGCTAGAAAAGGTCAAACTAAGATAATTCATTAAATTCATGCCGCAAATTGGAGCAACTTTTTATATACGCCATCCGCATGTTCAAAAGACTTTTGTTCAGTTTCGTTCTTGTCATTCTACCCAAGTCGCTTGTTAGCGTATTGAATTACTTTTTTTTCACTGTTGTTACCATGTTGCCAAAACTCATTTTTGCAAATTCAGAAAAAATTGCATGTTTATATGTTACGATACATACTTTGGGAATCCATGATATAACGTACGTGGTATTGATACCTCTAAATATATATTTTCTTTTCAATTTAAAATAACAAAAGTGTATTTTGTCGAAATTGTTTAATCCTTTTTATCATTGAACACGAATTTTCACAGCCTGAATTTTTGAGCGAACGCTTCATTAAATTACCGAAAACAGCAATTGAAAAGAATTCTTTTCCTTTAAATAGCTATTTATTTTTTATAAGCTATTTATAATTTAACAGATAAAACTTTGGATTTAACTCATAACGAGATTTTTTGAGTTAATACTGCTACAAAATATTTAAATGAAACTAACATTGAAATTAAAAGGAAAGAATGATGCGAAAATCAGAATTCTGATCTTATATATCTTATATCTACCAAACTACAAAGAAATTATTTTAAAGTTGGCGCTACACAAGATATTAAACCTTGATTTAAAGTTGGACCCAACCTTTGAGACAGATTATTTGTCAGTTGTAGAGACAAGTGCTTCTGTCCAATGATATGGGGAATGTTTGATTCAATTAAATTTGAGTAAATGTTTGACGGTGTGAGTAGGCCATTTACTGGCGGATGAACAGGATACCATCTTGCTATCGCACTCATGGTATTATTGCCTTGCTCCAATTTTTAATTCTTAAAATTATTTAATTGATTAACGGTGGCAAAAAATGCGTTCATTCAAACGAATGTCTTGTTTTGAATGTTTGAGACTTCTTTTGACTCAGGCGGAAAAGGTCTAAAACCGCTGGATTATCTTTTAATGCAAATGTTTGACTCTTGACGTTGGAAGCTCTCAGGTCGAAATCCTACCAATGTTAGAAGATGATTGACGTATTGTATAGTGTTTGTTTAGTTTTAATTTCGAATATTTAAACCGCATGCAGGTGTCTATTGGAGGTGGTGTATTACGGGAGGGAAGAAAGATGTAGCTTATACTCACGTTAACGAAACATCCCTAATAGTTGATGAAGATACACTATAGGAGATAAGGCCAAGGTCATTTTTATGGCTATCTATCTCTCCTAACATATCTCCAAACTCATTAGAAGCTCCCAGATTAAAAGAAATTTCACGCTGCGAATCATTTTCGCACGTCACTGTTGAGATATGCTTTTTGATGATCGATTTCAAACCTTGCAAATCGAAGTTCACATTTTTCAGGACGTGTAGATGATAACCAGCACCTAAATGAAAATTATATGTCTGAGTTTCTTTTTTCTTTTTTTTTTCAAATTTTGTACATATCAATATTTTTAACGGCAATGAAATATTGTAATGTTTTCAGAACTTAATTATCAGTTAATTTATAAAAATTAAATTTTGTTTCATTAAAATTCAGCCCGATAATCTTTACTTATAAAAGGATGTGGATAATCCACATCCTTACTTATAAAAGGACGTATCTGTGTATTTAATGTGTCCAGAATAATCTATCCCCCTCACAGTCAAGAAATTTTGCGCACAGGTTGTTATAATAGTGAAGCCTGAATTTTAGTGTAGAAACGTTTTTGGATATTTTTTTTTTGTATCGCTGATTTAATACACTGAATTTTGAACACATTTTAAAAAATTGTTTCTTTTTCCCAAAAAATTTTAAGAATTGAAACTAAAATTGCTATACCTGACATTTTCATTCCAAAATCCTTTTTTTGCATCTTTTTTTAATCTTTCTTTTATTCAGGTTTTTCTCTGGAATGTGAAATGACAACAAACCCAATTCTTCTATTCATTGATTTTTAATTAATTGTTTTCCTGAAAAGCTGAAATAATTTCTCTTCTACGATCCTCAGTAGAAAGCCGCTTCCTCTTGGAGAAATTATTTTTTCCTTTCTTGAATTGGCAAAAAGCCAAAGTAAGAAATCCCGAAACCTAATATTTATTTTCATATAATTAAATTTGAATGGCTTCGTTTGCAAGAAGCTTTCTAATTTCATTATAACTACTCACTTTTTAAGTTCAGTTTTTTGTTCCGATTTTTTTCATCTGCAGTTCAGCATGCGATACACATTGTTAGGAAGAAGAAAAAATATACAAAATCAATATTATTTTTCTTAATTCATTTACGTAGCTTTTTGTTAATGTGAATGTGATATTGTATTCGTACAGTCAGTGCTCTGCACACTTAGACGGTAAATTATAAAAGAAAAACTAAAAGGATAGAAAATATTTAAAATGAAAATTTCTATTTTCAGTGAACTAACAAAAAAAATTTAAGCTTTCTTTAAAAACTTTTGATAATTTTAGATTAATAAATAAGAAACTTTAATACTTTAATACGAAGACAACATTTATTATTTCGTACCTAACTTTTGTTTGATAAAAGCGGATGTTCCGCAGCTGTGTAGTTCTCCATCCGCCAACACCGCTATGCGATCCCCAAGAATATCAGCTTCTTCGAAGGACTGTGTGGCCACAATGACTGTACGGTTGTGTTTCACTGCTTGCAGCGCGTCCCATACCTGTCTCCTTGATTCGTTATTCATACCATATGTTGGCTCATCTAACAGTAGGACCTAGAAATTGTGTTCGATTTATAAATTCAAAAAGTGAATGTTATTTTAAAAAATTTCAATATGATTCGATGTCACTTACAACTGTACAAAGTCCATTTATATTATGGCAAGGAATCCCAACAAAACATTTTAACATGGTAATGTTCTTAGTCTAGCTTATTTTATTTAAATTAAGCTATATCAACGGCTCATTTTGAAGTAGTGATTAGAAAATTTTCGAACAGTGGTCAGATGACGAGGGCAACATATGAATTTCCTTTTTCGAATTTCCAGTCACAGCAATGCAAGGGAATTGACCAGAATGGATTTGATTTGAAATATATTTTGGAGAATTTTAAAAACTTTTTTTACCTTCCATAATTTTTCTAAACTGTGATAATTTTTCTTTCAATTACTGCGATAATACTTTCTATTACTGCAATTGAAGATATTTTTATGGAATAGTAGTCGATAATTCAACTTGCATTCTTAATCTTACTTTTGATTTTTGGAGAGCTAAATTAGAATGATTCCTTAAATAACTTTTCTAGCTTATGAACGGCTCATAAAACATTTAATTAAGGAATAAAAAGTGCTGAAATTCTAAAGCACAGCATTAAATCCCTCACATGGATTGTCGAGATACTTTTGCCCCAATTTCAGTAGTTCTAAGACCTTTTTTTATTAATTGCCCAAGCGCTGCTCTTCGTCTGGTATTTTTAGAGTTGAGATTATTTCTTTCAAATTTAAAATAAATTTTCAAGCTTTATTTAGCTAATAACTATAATATTTCATTAAATGTCCTCTATCTATTTAAAAATATATCCCATCCTAATGCACTGGTCCGATTTTGGAAATTTTCTTTTCATATGAAAGTTCGCGACCTCTGGATATGACATCAGAGGCCGCCACTAAACTTTCATTTTCAAGAGAAGTTTCAAAAGTGCTACTTCACTGAAACATTCTATACAGTCAGAGACAGAATTCTTTAGCCACACCCTCTGTCTACACTCGAAAATTTCAAATAGATTTATATTTTAGATGAAAGCTCTTGGCCAATCTCTGAGTGCATCATCAGTAGTGGTCTGCCTCGAAAACCTTAAACTTTGAAGAGATATTGCAAAATGAAACTTTTGCAGAGCCACCAGGCCTTGACAACTGACCGATTTTGCAAAATATTATTCATTAATATGCAGACATCTCTAATTATTCAAATTTAATTTAAAATATTTGTATTGTTTGTTGTTTAAAAAGATACAAAGGATTAGGACTCTCCTGTATGGCTCATCAATAGTCGCCTTTCTCTTACCACCAACACTTTCCAGAAAAGTTCCAGAACTCAATTTTATTGTACACTTTCTACAGGGAAAAAGAACGATAGAATCCCTTATATATAGCCACTCTGCCGATTTCACTACTTTGTATTTCATTTGAAAATTCATGATTCCTAGATACTCATTTATAGTTTTCTGTACCCTCACTCTTCAAATTCAAGAGATATTGCGAAATAGTTGAACTTTCGGACTCAACAACTAGAGCGATTTAGTCAATTTTTTTTTCGCCAATTCATTTCGTCTCTTTGAAAATATATCTACTTGTCAGAATGCTCCACGTTTATAGAGCAAGTTTCAGTTAAAACAATACTTTCTTATTTTGTGATAAGATGGGTTTTATCAATGTCTTTGTTGACATGACTAAATTATTGCTATTGTTAAGGAAAATTTCACTGTCTTCCGCAATCAGTGAAAATACAGCCGAGATATACACAAGAATAGCACTTGTAATAGACAGCAGCACACAAGTAGCTAATCAGTTGTAACCAACTGCAGCACTACAAAGCTGTCAAACAGAAATCGGCTGTAAGAGAGACTTGACACGATTATCCGTGGCCTTCAAACGTCTGGTAATTTCCACTGTCTACTAGCTCTGCTGGCTAGCTGCACTTGATTGTCGATTCTGATTTGCCTCTACGACTGCTGATTTGAGTGCACGATAGTCTACACAACACATGACTCGAAACTGCCTACATTCATGACAACAAGATTCGGCATAGGAATCAATACTCGATTCACTAATCGCTTAAGCTTCTCTCAACTGATTCACACCAGTTCAGTTCCTCAGCTTTTAATAGCTTCTGAAGCATGGCACAGATACTTCTAGGAGGATTGTTAAAATTCGGATCCTAATGATCCCATCACCAAAATTCCTGAAAATTCTAGAATCATTTTTTTGCCGCTAGATTCGCCGCCAAATTTTCTGCCAGGCCCTGAGGGCATTAATCCAGTATCTGCTCAACATCTATCAGAGCTATATGTAAATTTGTCTTCTGTGCAGTGTAACTAATTGCATTAAGAAGTAGCATTACAAAATTTGTAACACTATACTTTATACAATTTAATTTTTGCAATAAAGTATTTTATTAATTTTTCTAAATACGCTTATTGTGCATGTATAGACACTGCAAAACTCTGCCAGGTAATATATATATATGTGTGTGTGTGTGTGTGTGTGTGTGTGTGTGTGTATCAGCTAGTAATAAATGAAAAGTAATATACTTTGGAATCGGCAACAATGGCAATTGCAAGACACAGTTTTCTCTTGTCTGCGTAGGAGAGATTAGACACCCTTTCAGTCTTTTTATTCGTCAATTTCAAAATATCCAAAGTTCTTTCAGCTTCATAAGTTAGTCCTTTCAATGATGTTCCTTTCATCTAAAATTAGAAGCAAATAATAAATTAAAACTTAAAATTTGAGATAATCATATAACTTTAAACGTGCAATTCTTGTATATTATAAATTTATTTCGTGTACCTCGGAAACTGTTCTAACGATTTGGATCAAATTTTATATTTAGATAAGGTTTTGCTTTTTAAGTTTATCTACATAAGTGCTTCCCTGAAAAAACACGATTTTACAGAAGAACGAAATATTTTTTATAATTAATTATTAAAACATTTTCTGTCGCCTCTCATGCTGATAATGCTATATAACTCCATCTTGTCATTTTTTGTGGTACTTGCATTCTTGCCATAGGATGATAACCTACTGGTACCTCAAAATTCTTTTAGATGGCGCTGATGGATTGAGAAGAGGTAAGATCGAAAAATATTCATATGTGATCAGTACGTGATTCATATCGAAATATTTTTTTGGAAAAAAACACGATTTTACAAAAAAAAAAAAAAAAAAAAAATGCCGAGGGAAGCTTGGTCTCCCAACATTGCATAAATAAAAATATAAGCGAATATAGATCACGAGTTTTCTAATATATATCCAGGGTGGATTATGAGAAAACTCGGGATATTTGCACGCCGTTCATGGGTGTATATCAAAGCTATTTCGTCTATTCAGATATTTACATTGCTAATGAATGTTTAAAACGCAATTTCCTTCACATTTCTTTTATAAATTTGGCATTTTTTTTACTGAATTTTGGATTTTTAAACAGTTACTTCCCACCTCTGTTATAAATGCCCAGTCTCACAGGTAAAAGAAATCAATAAAATGATATTCCCAAAACTTTTTTTGCATATTAATGATATAAATACTTTCACTCTCCAACAGCATAAATGTGTGAATATTGGCAAGGCCATGAACGCCACGAGAACTCATATTTTTATTTTCCCACATGAAAATTGTGAGCTTCGTAGCATAGTAAAGAAAATAGTACTTTTGTACCGGAAGTTTTGAGATATTATTCACAAAAGATTGAAATGTGGTTTATGAACTCTGTAAGATCTAGGAAATTCGTCAACATCTAGATTTTGAATATGTTGACGACTGTAACATTTTTTCTTTCGATACATATAAGAGAAAATATGAAAATAAAATGGTAGATGATTAATGTTGAATATTCAAAATTGTTTATTTGGCAGCAAAGGATATTATTCCAAAGTTAATATTAAAACTTCAAGTCGTTCAAAATACATAATGAAAAGCTTTTAAAGCAATATTACTTACGGCAGCAAAGATTTTCAAATGTTGTTCAACCGAAATTCCGTCATATAGAACATTGTGCTGGGGACAAAAACCAAGGGATTTGCGAGTTGTGTTTGTCGAAACATTCAACCCATTTATTGCGGCAATACCTGTTGTTGGAAGTTCTTTACCTGTAATATTCGAATACATGATGGTTGAACCATAAATGTAACACATATTATAGAAACATAGAGATGACACAAATACAGTTATAGAATAATTGAATTTTTTTATTATTATTCAGTACAGAATGTAAAGAAATCAAGTCGCATTATAAATTTTTCCATCAAAATAGACATTAAGTTTTTATGGTATACTTTGTTTAAGGAAGAAGTTTATACTTTTTGAAAACATCGGAATATACACATAAAAGAGAATAAATACATTATGAAAAGAATAATGCATGATGAGAAGAATATATGTGTACATGATGCAACTATTACGCCTATATCTCAATATTTTAGAAGCCCTAATTGCCAAAATAGTTAGCCAAAGGGCTTTCTCACAATATTAGAATACTTCCTACCACGTCGTATTTTAAAAAAGCAAAGGCGTTTATTCCATTCCTACTATTAATTCATACTCTCCCTATATTATATATTAGCCGAATTTGGCGACCAGCCGGTTCGCCAATCTTAATGTTCGTTTAAATTTTAATAATTAAATATTTTACGCAATTACAACTTTAATAGATTCTTCATCAAAATATTTTAAAACTTCACATTTTGATAGTCATATAATTCACTCATAATATTATAAAGGCCTTCAGTCATAACGTAATATGTATCTCCCTAATTTTCTGTTAGCTCCCGTAGAATTTATGCTTTAAATTAAAGTGGAAAGAATGAATCTGCGATTAATATAATAATATTTTTTACTGAAACAAAGCATTTTTTTATAATATGATTACTGATAACAGAGTCACTGAGCGTTTAAATTTTATGGGCACTAAAGAATATCTTTCTTAATTTATGTAATATCTCAAGAATTTGTCAACAAAATTTTCTCAGATTCATCATGAAAAGATCGATTAATTAACAATGTTTAATTTTAAATGCATCAAACACTAAGAAAATAAAATTAATCGTTTAAAATAATCGGTCGAAAACAGGTTTAAAAAAACTACTTAAAAAACAATGTACTTAAAACTATAAGCATGTACAAAAAACATATAACTAACATAAATACAATTTAATTACAAAAGCATGCAACTAACCGAAAAATAATTTAAATCAAAACCGCATCCATTGATAATGGTTGTCATGTCAACAATCAGAACACAATGCGCATGCGTGAATTTTCAATGCCAGTTACGGTAACACAAATGCGTGAATTTTTTTACGCCAGTTGGGGTAACGCTATGCAGATTAGAAATTTTTAATTTCCTTTATTCTGTGTTATTTTAATTCAAAAGTACTTCAGAATGAATCTGAAAGATCGATTAATTAACAATGTTTAATTTTAAATGCATCAAACATTAAGAAAATAAACAGAATCGTTTGAAATAATCGGCCGAAAAATGTTAACCCTAGCATCATTACTGTTGGGGGAAAAAAACTGAAGCCTTACTCATTTGGCGGTGGGGAGAATGGAAGATATTTTTGGCGGAAAAATTAGTTTTTAATTAATAATAGAAATTCTAATAAAAAATTCAAAAAAGGGGCCCAGGTGCACATTTCCGACCTCTAAGGTATACATGTACCAAATTTGGTAGCTGTAAGTCAAATGACCTGGCCTGTAGAGCGCCAACATACACACACACACACACACATTGAGCTTTATTTATAAGATATATATATATATATATTGTTGAAATTTTTTATCGTCAATAAATTACTTTTTATTCAGCCACTCAAGTTCAAATACATTTTTTTAAACTTATAGGTGGTTGACACTTGATGTTAATATAGTTTTTTTCAAAATATTTATTAATGAATTAAATTTGTCCAGTAATTTCTATTTGGTCGCCGAGCTCTGACGCGACACCCGATCATAAATAATATAAGATATATATAAATAATATAAGAAAATAAGTAGGAATTGACTTAAAACTTTTTTATATATTACTTGTTTTTCTTCTTAAGACAGTGCTGTCAATTTTTTCTTCTTGTTTATCATGATGTATATGATGAAAGTTCACATGCAATAAGCGTTCGGTGATTTAATTTTTCATATATGATTCATATAAAACAAAGCAGTGACAAATTTCTCACTTTAAATTAATAAGGGTAAAAATTCTTTATTTAAAAAATATATCTTTAAATCCATAATTATTTTTTGTGTAAACAAACATTTTATTGCATAAACAAACAAATACAATTTAACACAAATATGTCTATATTTAAGAAATATATTTAGAAATCTAAAAATGTGAAGTTTTTCTTAAAATGAACTTTAACTGAAGAGGCAAATTAGAAATAACATTTTTTTTTCCTTTACAAGACGATTTTATTTGAATTCTCTTTAAGATATCGTATATAAAAATATGGTAAAAAATAGATGCTGAATACTAGAATGTGTTGCAATTAAATTGTCCACTAAATCAGTTTTTAAAAAAAACGGTGGAATAAAAAAAATCCTAGCAAATGTGAAATGTGTGCAGCAACGATAATTTTGTAAATAAAAGTATTTTCGGCAATTGGTATATATCATAAATAGTGTGAGCCATCCAATTCAAGGTCAAAAATATGAGTATATACTCTACTATAAAAAAACCGGTAATTGTGTTCAGCATTTACCGGTTTTTCATCCGTTAAATATCTACAAGTCTCTGCCATTAATTATATAACTGAGTTTACTCTCCGAATTGCGCTGGTTATTTTACATAATTTTATGTCGATTTCACATATTCTTTCCTATGTGCTCTGATATGAAACTGATTTGTTTTCTGAATGTTGCATCAATACATCAAAATTCGACAACACTTTCCAATCACCCTGTAAGAAATTATTCAAAACTTGTCATAAATTATCTTATACCTGAAAGAATATTGATTATTGATGTTTTTCCAGCTTCACTGTGACCCAGTAGAACAGTTATTTGTCCTTGATTGCATTTTAAGGATATATCATAAAGGACCGTTTTCGAGGAATGTCCTTGTTGGATAACCTGTAGGATCAAAAGGAATTAATTACTATGGCTGTTATGTATATTCCTTTTTGTTTTGTCTAAAACATATCAATATTACAATTAATATATATCTGATTAACCAACATATAAGAGCTGCTATAAATTTAAAAAGGAAACGATGACTAAATAAAGACCATTATAAAACAGATATATATTTATACATAGAGAGAGATAGGAAGAAAAAAAGAGAAAGAGAGAGAGAGAAAGGAAGAGAAAAAAAGATATATATATATATATATATATATATATATATATATATATATATATAAGAGCTGCTATAAAATGCAGCCATTCAAGGAACGCTGTGGAATTAAACAGTAAATCAATATGAAAAGGGGGAACTGTGAAACTTGGCAAACAATGCATTAATTTAATCATCAGGGATGAAAACAATACAAATCACAAAAGAAATTCTTGCATTTTTTGCAGACAGTATCTGGCTATTAAGTGAAAAAATGCTATCTTTACTAATGTTGTAATAGACCAATGCTATAGAGACTGAAAAGGTTAATAAATCTGACCAAAAATGTAATACAAAATAAATAGAAATAATAATGTAAATATAAAAGTAAAGTCATGATATTACAAAATTAAACAAAAAAGGAAGTGAAGAAAGGAAAATAATAAAGTAAACGATTCTCCGCCTGCCTGGAAGGCAGCCGATGTGTCTTAACCGTATTAAGTGACTCGACTTTTGGCACGCATTTGTGAGAGTTACCAATTAAGGGCTAAAAACTACTGGCTGCGGTGAAAATGTCGATTAAAAAATAAATTGTAAATGAAAAAAGTAAAAACTTTTAAATTAAAAAGTGGTTAGAGCGATTGTGAAGGAAAAATATCAGTTATTAAAAAAGATGGGTGGAAAAAATAGTTTAAAATAAAAGATGATTAGATGAAGAAGAAAAAAATATTATTTAAATATTTGGAATCTTTAAGTTCTGGCCAAAAGTCACATTTTCGAAGTTCAATTCAAAACTTGCTGACTTGGGGGATCCTGTCGCAATTTTAAAATAATTACACCAATATCGTTTTGAAATGCACTCTTTTATTAAACTTAAAGCCATTAATTAAAGATAGAGATAAGGATGTTATTGATCGTGAGGTTATCTATTAAGTATTTGATTTGATTTTTAACGGTTTGTTTAGGTGCATATTTTATTAATTCTTATGAGCTGATTTAAAATGGAACTTTTGTAGATGCTGTAGTAAACATTAGAACTCCAAAGAACATATCTATTAACACAAAATTTCAAATCGCCTATTTTGTCATAAATATGATGCTTTATATTGTTTTGTCTCTCTGTAATGAGATCGGAAAATACTGTTGATGAGTGAATATTTTGATACGCTTTATCTCATTTTGGATAAAAATTTCGGGTAAAAGAATTGAAATCTTGGAGGTTAAATATAATCAAGTCATGAATGCATCCAAATGCTGATTTGATTTTTAAAACATAAGTTCTCTGAAATAAGTGAAGAAATAATTGATTGTGTACATGAATCTAACTAATGAGGACTAGTTCCATGACAACATGACGCTATTAAAACACATAAATATCTAGTTCATCCATCTTCTAAATTCCGCAATAATGAACTTCACTCTTTAATCTGCTTTGTAAACTACACAGATATTAAACAGAATCCTTCTTCCTTAGCAATCAATGATGAAACTCTTGGGGTTAAATAGTTGATGAAAGGATAAAAAGGGTTTGAATTTCAGGACAACAAAGAAATCTGCTGTTGGAAGTTAAGAAAAAAAAATTTTTAACTAACAAATTTCAGGAAATCTTTTGCACGACTATTAAATTGATATCATTGAAAAGATATTTTTTGTACTTAAAGATTATGTAAAAAATCATTTTTATATATTAATATCTTCGTATGGTATCGCTAGGAAAAGCCAAAATTTCGATTGATTTTTAATTAATTAAAAAATTTCTCCGATATGCACATTCTCTGCTCCAAAGTTTATATGTGCCGAGTTTGGTTGCTGTAAGTAAATGGCATGGCTTATACAATACCAACACCACATACAGACATAAAGAAACACACATTGTACGGAAATCACCTGGTGACTATCCATTGAATTTAATCTAACAAGTGGAGTAATGGAAAAGCTGTTCCTGGTTTTACCCTGCTTCGTGTATTCTGTTTCAACGAAGCACAAGTAATATGAATGAACTAAGTTGTACACAAAGAAAGACCACAGCAAGAAATTAACGACGCATAAGCAAATAGCAATCGTTAACTAAATAACAGCCAAAATGCGATCAACACTCCAAAGAGACAGTCAAGTGAATGGCTTTAGCCAATCTAAAAAATATTTTTAATTTTTCCATTATGAGGTGACGTTGCATAGCATTTTTAAGAAGAATCAGCAGATCTGGGTTACTAGGGCCTTGCATTTTCCAGAACTTTTATTTTTGTCGCTAAGTTTAGAGCCAAATTCGAAGGTGTGGATCATTATATAGAAGATTCAATGATATGGATAACATCAAGAATATCCATAAATTTCTCTTTCCAACTCTGAGACCAAAGAGGCGGGAAAACAATATTACAGATTCGTAACAATATATTTTTAACTGTAGGCAGGCAAATGAAGGATTTTAATCAGTTAAGGATCGCTTTTAAATTTCATTAAAAATGATATGTTATGGTAGTTGGAGAGAATGGAAGAATATTCCAGGAAGCACTTTGAAAAAATTAATAAATCCTTATTGAACATTACCTTCGATAAATCCTTGATGACGACGGTTTTTGCAGAGCTGCCGGATTCCTCCTCAAAATTGTCGGCCTTTTCACTTCTGACTAACTCGATTTCGTTTGGAACGTACGTTTTTTCACCAAACCAGTAACTTCTCTGAAAGAAACTCCGCATCAATAATTCATTATTTGTAGAGTTTGAAAAATAAACTAAAGAATTGTTTTTACCGTTAAGAAAAAATAGAATGGCTTGTGAACTCCGGGTTGCCATGGCCAGACCGTATCAAAGTACCATATTGCAAAGATATAGAAGAAGCAGGAAAACGCCATCATAATGATAACCATTAGCATGTTGATGTCAGGGATACTCGGATATTCGGTCAGATTACGCCACTGAATTCCTTCATCTGAAAAAAATATAAAATCTTTCAACTCAAAAAGTGAAATCATTAACAAGCCTATGTAAAGAATTTTATTTTACTTGATTTTATTTATTTTACAAACGCGTAAAGTATTTGCCTATCTTAATTGAATTATTTTAGTTACATTTTGATTCCATATGAATCGCGCCACTTCGCAGTGAACGTTTTGAAAATATTCAATGCAAAAAATTTCCTATAACCTATAAAAATGAATTAGGAATTGGCGATTAAAAAATATTAAATATATTACAATAAAAAATATATATAATATTACTAATTACTCAAATAATATAGTTATAATAAAAAATGTTCCACAATTAACGCAAGATTTGAATTCGCCACCATTCGTGCAGTAAAGTGTTAGCAATTCTATTAAAAATTCGATTCGACAGCTGATAGTTTAGGGTTAATAAAAATGGAACATTACACGATAGAACAACGTGTTTTCATTGTTGAACAATATTTCAAAAATAATGAAAGTCTGGCGACCACATTTCGAAAATTTGAGAGTTTTTTTTCCCTAGATCACATGATTCAACACCATTGGATTTCTTTTTATGGGGTTATTTGAAGTCAAAGGTCTATGCCAACAAGTCCACAAGCATACGTGCATTGAAGGAGGAAATTGAACGCTGCATCAATGAAATTCAGCCACATTTATGTAAATGTGTCAGCAAAGCCTTGGAGACGATTTGCCCTGTGTGTTATTCAATACACAACCTTATCTTGTATACTTTAGGATGAAATAAAAATATAACAATTTAAAGAAAAAACCCGTGTTTTTTATTTAATTCAAATCTTGAGTTAACACGTTGTTCTATCGTTTAGCTCTCCATTTTTATTAACCTTACTCCTTTATTATTAAACTGTGAGCTATCAACATTTTTAATAGGATTTCCAACATTTTACTGCACGAATGGTGGCAAATTCAAGTCTTTGTTAATTTTGGTACAGCCTTTATAAATGATATAAATTACCTTTGGTACACCCTTTTTGTTTCACTGGTATGTTTTTAGAAGTTATTTTTATATGATATTTAAAGACGGAGTTCAAGTTTACAAAATTTGTAATTGATTTTTCAATCGTATTCTGATACGCTGGATTATAAACTGAAATTCTGGCGTAGAGTGGCGTTTTCCCGATGTAGAGAAAACAATTTTCAAAACTCAGCAGCAATTAATCGATTGATTTCATCACATATTCATGCTACATAAATGAAGCCATTTGATAATTAATTTTGGAAAAAAAAAGAAATATTTCATCGACTCCATAATATTTATAATAAGAAATGATGAAATATATTAAAAATAAAAAATATGATATCATAAAAGTAAAGTCCTTTAAAAAATAAATCCTTATCGGTGTGCGGTCAAAAATAGACCAGTTAAAGAACAAGAATTTTGGAAACAAAATCATTGATATTTTGGATATTTTTAAGGAACACCAAATCCAATACTGAAAAAAATTGTTATATTTGTATAAAAATGCAAATCGAATGGAGTATTTTTTTATATTACAGAGAATTAAGTCACATATCAAATCGATTAATTCAAATTACCACTTACCTCCGCCTTCAAAAATATTTATTATTACGAAAGAAGTAATCAAAGCTCCACTTGGATATATGCAAATCATCAATTTATGGAAAAGTGAAGAGGCGAAATATCCCTCAAAAGTATCGGAATAGATTTCCCACATCAGAAGTTGAAAAGAAAGGAGGTACACAATCATTAACGCACAAACTGCATAAGCAACTAAAAGAAAGAAATTATATAAGAAAAGACATATATTCTAACTATTTCAATACACTTAATTTCTGTGAAATTTAGGACTATACTGACTTTCCTTTAACCCTCGATACCTCAGGAATATTATATATTGTTACGAATTTTTACCGGGGTTCGTTTGGATAGTGGAAGTGATATGGTGTGTAGAACGCTCAATCAGCAGACGGCAGTAGAAAATAAAACAACAACGTTTATTTACACGAAGACACACAGGACAGCACAAAAGCGACAACTATATACAGCACAGAAGACGATTATCTTCAGCCGAGACGTGTAGCATACAACCAGAGTCTACTGCAGACAGTATCGCACAGCTCAGTTCAGCACTAGCTTGACTCCGTCGCTTCATACTACTCCGGTCTGTCCACTCTGACTGGCTTCGGCTACTCAGACTTCGCTGCTCTCGAACTCGGACTCGTACTACTCCTTACTCTTCTGTCTTCGACGACTCTGTCGTCTACCTTCCTCTGGTAGCTGCGGCTGCTTCCTTTTATAGGTCTCGGGAGACGGGGCTAGAAGCGTCTCAACCAATCAGGAACGTTCGAGGCGTATCTCGGTTCCTACTGGACGGATCGGGAAAATTCTCGAAGTTTCGGGTATTATCTATTTTGGCGCCAAAGTCTCCAAATTCATCGCCAAGTCTCCAAATGGTCGCCAAGTTTGTCGCCAAGCTCTTTGACCTCCGACGCGCCACATGGACTCCGTCCAATTATGATGACTTTAAACCAGTCTTTCTGATAGTGGAACAAACTATGCTAGGAAGCCGAATTGCAGATTTGTAACAATATAATAATTGCTTCAAACAATATAATATAATTAACACCAAAGATTGCCACATTCTGTTCCAAGACATTGTGTACAATTTAACAGAATTACAGAAGTTGTAAATTTTCAGAAAAATATTATAAAATAAAATTTTAAAATAGAATTATTAATTTTAAATCATGATATCACTTAATAATTTAATCACTGGATAATTTTTTTTCAAGATGTTGAATATTATGTCCTATTATATATATTATTTATTATGAATTCAATATTTAACGGCATTGAACAATATGACGACAAGAATATGTGATGAAATTGAAATCTTGTACTTTGTTTTAGTATTAAAAAAATATTATAAATGTTAAAGGCATCTCGAATTGCACAGAAAAAAGAGAATTAAAAAAATATCCTTAAAAATTGAAAGGACAAAAAAATCTTAGAGAATCAAAACGAAAAGCTCTTTCTAAAAGGGAAGTTATTCTTGCCTTCAGCACATGAAGGCACATCATATTATACAATGCATTGAAAAACGTATTATGCTTTCTTCGTTTATCAACATGCATCAGTAAGAATTTCATAACAATTTGAAAAGCTGGTATGCTATAACATTGAACTGAAATCTATCTTCAACACTGCAATAATAATATAAACGCTAAAGGGGTTTAGCAAGAAAATTGTAAGGGGAAAATGAATGATTAAATTAATTAATAGATTTATTGAAATTAACTTATAGCCTTACCTCAGATTATTAATTAGGAAGGTAATTATTAGAACTACTCAAGATTATTCTTTTATAAAACTATCAATAAATGCGATAACTATCTCACATTTTACAATAAATTGTTTAATTGTTTAATTGTTAGAATTTTCTATTCATAAATTAAATTAACCCCTCGCAAAAAAAATAGTAAATGGATTCGTAAAATAAATTTCATACTTTTAAAAGATCAGTTGCTTTTTACCTTAATTTCTTTGTTCAATCAGACAGTAAATCTTAATTATGAGCAAAGGCCTCTCTCTCTTTAACCCTGCCGTTCTGTTTGAGTCTATATGAAGCAAAATAAAATTTATACGTTCGTAAAAAATTATAGTACAGGAATATTTTCAGGAAACTTCTTGAAATTGTTGGTAAATAATATAAATATGTATTCCTAGAGGGATTTATGTTTACTTGTATTTCGAAGGAATATTTTTCAATTTATATTTCATGAATCGTTCGGGTCAGTATGACCCAATTCAAACAATCATTTATTTTTATTCATACATGTTTGCTTTTGTTTGGAATAGTGGAAAAGAAAGGAATAGCAAGTGTTTCTCTAATTTATCCGTTTTCGAAACCTGTTTCATTGACGTATGTGTTTGGTCACATGCAAGGTCAAAAAGTTGATACGATTGGCAGAGGCCAAGCTATTTGCTCTTATTGCAACGGTTTTTTTTCTCTCCCCCCCCCCTTTTTGCTATATTTTACTTTCTGATATACTGTAAAGAAGTTTTGCCTGCGAATATAAGAGAAAAACAGGCGAATCGCATAAATTTGAGTCACTCTGATAAAGCCAGAGGCTTCTGACAGCGAAAAAGAAGTATCGGAGAATGAAAATCAAACAAGTGAGGAAATGGAGAGTGAAAGTTCTTACGATTTTGATACCGATACTCAACAAATGAACTATAAAGAGTCCAAGAATTGTGAAATAAAGTGGGAGTCAGATCCACTGCCACACTCTTCTCAATCAATAGTTGCTAATAATAAAAATACACCAGGGGTCACAAGATATACAACGGCAAGGATAACAGATATAAAAAGTGCATTTAAGGTTGATTCAATTCTACAATCGAAAACGAAATCATAAAAATGACTAATATTGAAAGAGAAAATGTTCATGGAAAAAACTGGAAAAATATCGAAAGTAAAACTTTTCAAGCATATATTAGATTATTATTGTTAGCTGGTGTTTATAAATCATTTGGAGAATGAACAAAAAGCTTATAGGATGAAGAAACAGGCAGAAATATGTTTCGTGCGACAATGTCACTCGAAACATTTTGCACCATATTGATAATTATTCGTTTTGATAATAAATCCACTCGTCAAGAAAGAAGATATTTGGATAAATTAGCTGCAGTGCAAGATATCTGGGAAAAGTGGATAGAGATTCTACCCAAATTATATAATCCGAATGAAAATATTACTGTAGATGAACAATAAGTAGGATTTCATAGCCGATGTCCTTTCAAACAGTTTGCACCAAATCCATCTAAATATGGACTTCAGTGCAGTAAAACTTCATATGTACATATTGAAAACACAAATTTATACTGAAAAAGAACAAGGGTCAATGGCTGAGAAAACCAGGGAACGCGAGCAGTGTGTGATCTTACTTATGGGTATTTGGGGCACAATATTACATGTGATAATTTTCTCAATTTTAAAACTTAGGACAACTTCTTCTAAAACGGAAAATGACTATGCTTGACATCATTACAAAAAATAAATCAGAACTTCTTGAAGAAATGTTAAAAATGATTACCTAAAGTAATAAATAAAATAAAATAATGAGTTCACAGATCATTATTTTATTTTACAGAAGACACAATAGTTGTAAACTACATCCCAAGAAAGAACAAGAATGTTATTCTTATGAGCACTTTGCATCATGACAAAGAAGTTAGCAACAGCCCTGACAAAAAAAAAACCCATTAATGATCTTAGATTACAATTCAACTAAATGGGCTGTGGATACTCTTGATCAACTTTTAAACACATACGCATGTAAAAGAAAAACAAATCGCTGGCCCATGATATATAATATGCTTGATACTTCTGTGTATAATGCTATGGACTTCAGTACATAGTGAATGGAACAAAAACAAATTGGCTAAAAGAAGGCTATTTTTGGAAGAAATGGGAAAATCATTCATTTTTCTACATATTGAAGCAAGACCACCCCTACCAAGAAGAGAGGACTCAATAAAAATAGTGAAACGAATACAAAGAAAAAGGGAAAACGTACCATTGGGATCTGCTGAGAATACTTCATTGTTTGTGAAACGTGCAAGGTGCAAGCTCTGTCCATCATTCAATGACAACAAAACTAATATGTTATGCTACAATCGTAAGAATCGCATTCGCAAATCTCATGTAAGATATAACTGTTCAAATTGTAAATAAAAGTTAGTTTCAATTTCGAATATTTTTCTGTTATTTTTATAGATGCTTTATATTATTATTGCAAGTTTCAATTTCAAATATATTTCTGTTATTTTTATAGATGCTTTATATTAGTAGACCTATTTTAAACTTACATTATTATTTTTTAAACCATTTCTTAAATGGTATCTGCAATTTACTGCAAGAATTAGTTTTCTGAGACGGGTCACATTGACCCGAACGCTACATACGTGAAGTAAATATGAACAGAACTGCAGGGTTAAGTTACATTATCAACAAGGAATTATTCTTAAAAAATCAATTAAAAGTATTGCAAAATCAGGAGTCATAATCGTATAATACTTCAAATCTACCAAAGTGATATTTGTTTCTTAATTCCTCAAAACTCAGAATTCTTGATTCAAATTTTAAATGGCAATTAAAAACCAGCCTAGACCAGTAGAAATCATGATGCAAATAGATGGACGTAATTGTGGTAATTTTGCATAGGTAGCCTGAGTTATTATTCAGTCTCATACATGGAGTATTTTCATTGTGCTCATAAGAAGAGAATCGTCTGTAATGATGGTAGGAATGATTCTGATGGTGATCTGATTGTTAAGATTTAATTACAGTTGCCATACGAATAATGCTTGGTTTTCTCTCTCAATTATTATTACAAAAGAAGCCTGCATCAGTATTCACGGTTGTACTTTTGAGATGTTTCTGTTATTTGTAACCAAAATATAATTATTCACTTGCTTTCAAACTAGATCCCTGATTTTTATGTCATAGAAATTCAGAAACAAAAAAAAATACAATTCCTAACATTGCTATAGTTTAGATTTGTGTCTTGTCCATTGATTGGGCTTTAAAAGATGTTTATTTTTATTTTTTAAACAATGCACAAAATGCTTTAAGAATGCCAAGGAACTTTCTTTCTGAATGGAAGAGTGATGTCACTCTTCAGTAGATATCATTCTTCAGTTCACAGGACTCATTCACTTATTCACTGGATGAATGATATCACTCTTCTATGCGTAGGACTCATTCACTTATTCACTAAATGAGTGATATCACTCTTCTGTTCACAATTCTCGTTCACTGTATGAGTGATATCACTCTTCTGTTCCCAATTCTCATTCACTGAATGAGTGATATCACTCTTCTGTTCACAATTCTCGTTCACTGAATGAGTGATATCACTCTTCAGTTCAAGGAACCATTCACTCATTCCGGTTGAATGATAATTTATGCAATGCCTTAGGACACTCATAGAGTTAAAGGAATGCTCAAAACAATGAAAAAGCTGATGGCAATGTTTTTCCTTATCGAAATTGAGAACCTTTGGACAAAAAATCGAAACATCCATAATGTCAGATAATTTTGATGATCATTTTCTGAATCAAAATTGAAAATATTTTGGTCATAACACTTTGCGAATCAAATAGCATTTACGATTATTTTACTGAATCGATTGTACTCTTTGGGCATACAGTCAACACGCTCCAAAAGCCGTTATAAATTGCAAACAGAATTCGAAGGAATAATTACACATATTTTTGCTACTTCATGCAAATGCAATTCATGAACACTCTTAATCTAACTTTAGTAATCCAAGTTGCCATTTTTCCCCAAACGCCACATCTTAGAAACTCTTTTCGTGATCAGCAGCATTTTGACATATGTCTCTAATAGAAAATGGTAAGCATATTTTTCTTTATGTACCAGTTTACTGCACATGTCTACTTGAAAATGTGGACTGTTTCGTGGTGATAGTTTTTTTTTCTAATTTAGGTAATAATTTTCTTCAATTTATATTAAAAACTATAAAAATTGATGAAAGTAGTCCTTATTATCTCTCCCTTTCAAAATACGGTTCCGATTAAAGTGGATACTATCCATCACTGGTATATTTAATCCTCATGCTTACTATGCAAGAATGAGAACAATGAATTTATGCTTCAAACTTTTTGAAATAAAAAATAAATATTTAAAATTATGCCTTTTTTGCGAATCACCCTGAACAGTTTGTTTCAATAATAAATTGTAGGAATCACAATGCTTTTCAGATTTTTATAGTGGTGAATCAAGCTAAAATTAATTGATTTGTAACAGCATAAATTATAAAAAATTTGAAATTGAAATCTATTATCTCAGATTTGAAGTTATCATGTGAGAACATTATTATTTTTTAAGTTATTAGTTGTCTTAATTTAACCTTCCTCACTATTTCGCGATCATTCCTAATTTCTTTCCTGTTTTTCTTCGGTCTATAACTTTCTAAGAACCTGCCTTTTATTAGCCAGACAAGAGAATCGGGTACATGGCGAACATTCGCTCCAAGTTGTACTTTTTGTTGATGATAAGTCGCCAAATGTGACAACTTTCTTCATCGTTTTCTAATAACCCCTACACCCAACTCGAATAGATTGAGGAGCTCAGGATATGTCATTTCTAATAACCCTAAAAGAGAAAGAGTGGTTCCTTAAAAGCGATAAATCGCGAATTTTCTACCCATGCATTTTGTGGTTTCAAGACCCTCTAACCAAAACAACATCATGTTCTCAAATAATATTAATATTTTTAAATCGAATTTCTAATTTTGGAGAAGAAAACTGGAAAATTAGGTAGCAAAAGTTGAGTGAAATAAGTAGATTAGTACAACGATGTTCATCAGTAATCAGAACTTTGAAATTAGGAAGGTTATAGTTTTTCAAGATCTATAGAATAAAATACTCACCACGGTTGAAAAATATACTGAACGTCATGCAGAATAATATTAGGTTTGCTATGAATAACAGAATAATGATAAATAGAAGGATAAAATCCGACTGCAAATAGAATAAGGTGTCTTTCGCAGTCGTTTTGTAAAGGGTCGTAATAACCAATGTGAGGATGAAACCAGCGATGAAATTATTCACAAAAGTGCTCGTCCAAAACGTAGATTTCGTCATACCCATGGTTTCCATAAGTTCCTGAAAAAGAGATGAATATTATGTACAACCAGTAAATCTAGAGTAAGTAGTTCATTTACACTATGTAATTATAAATTCTACACAATCCCAGTACTGAGTTGATAATATATAGAGAGGACAATTTAACACGCTAAAGTACGTTGCACGGAAAGAGCTCTCATTACTTACTGTTGATTGGAAACAGTCGAATGTAAAACACCATCATGCAAATTTCAGACTGCTTCATAGAACGTTTTAACAGATGCATTGAATTGAGCGCATCGCTTAGCTAATGAATGGAAAGCAAAATATTATTAGAAGTGTTCTGGAGAGTTTTCACCATTTCACCAAAAAGTCCATTTAGTCAGAGGGAAAATGATTTAACAGAAGTCAAGAAATAATATTCAAAAGAAAATTGAATCGAGCGTAAAAATAGGTTTTATCATTGCTAGATGGGTCATTTCGCCAATGGAAATGGCTGCTCATATTTTTTTACCGAACTAGCCTCCGATTATCTTTCGACTAAAAAAAATTACCTTTCTAATGATATCAATTCCATCTTCATACATTTTTCATTTAATTTTATTATTTTTTAATTCAATTTTTATGAAGTCGGTAACAATGCTTTTAAATATTATAAGGGAATTCAAATTCATTCTTCGAAACACTCAGTCGTTTGCTTTTAACTCCATAGCAAGATTTTCATTTCCGCTGTTGTTTCGTAATATATGCACTCTTTAATTCATAGTAAAAGTAATTTATAGTATAAACTGATTTAATTAAATTCGTGTTTTTTCAATTGGGCCATATAAAAAATTATTTTTTAAATGCATTCCATATTAATCTTTTAGTAACCAAAAAAGTCATTTGGATGAGCAAGCCGTCAAAGGCGGCTAGTTTAATAAAAAATACCCCGTCTAAATAGCAGTGCCAAATAGCAGCCTATCTGGTTCGGATCTATTCGTTCTCTCACGCTTTCTGATCCAGTGTACCGTATGAGCTACGTTTCACGTCTCTTCGGGAACTATTCCCCCTCGAAGGTATCTCAGACTTGGGGATCAGAAACATCTGGAATGGTGGATGGTTCTCGCTGCTCTGGTAATACATGAAATGGTGTAAGGTGGCTATTCCCTACCGATGACGGAACATACCTCCAATAGCTGGCTATTGGGCTTTAATATTTTAATGAAGGAACATCCTAAAAGTATAGTACCATTATACACTGGTGTGCAAAACTTAAGCAACAATGCAAATTTTAAGCAGATAGCCATGAAATTGCAGAAAAGGAGTTCTTGCGATCAGTACAATGAACACGTAATTCAAGAGAAAGGTCATGCGTATGCAAATATCAGGAACAAGACGTCACAGACGACGTGAGCGTACGCAAAACACGTGCGGAAGGCGCACGCAGCTCAACACTACAATAAAAGGAAGGACGGAGACGCAATTAAAAACATTCGCTGCAAGTGCACGGGAGTTAATTCGTGAAATATGGCTAGCAGAAATCACCTGGACTATTTCACACGTGGAAGAATGATCGGAAAGCTGGAGGAAGGGCGTAGTGTGACCAGTGTAGCTGAAGAGTTCGGAATCAACAAAAGTGTCGTTTCGCGCGCTTGGAAAGCCTTCCAAACCACAGGTACAGCTGTGAGAAAGGTTGGTGGTGGCCGCCCCAGGAAAACAAATGCAGTGGAAGACCGATATATCGTCCTGCAGGCGAAAAGAACCCGAAACCAGTCAGCAAGCGCCATTGCTCAGCAACTCTTTGAAGCAACGAGGCGACAAGTGTCGCGTTTTACTGTGCCCAGACGCCTTCACAAAGATGGCCTATTCGTCCGCCGTCCTGAACGCTGCATCCCTTTGACAGTTTCCCATTGGCGGCACCGTTTAGAGTGGTGCAGGGAGCACAAAAACTGGACATCTCATCAATGGAGTCGTGTCCTCTTAACAGATGAGAGTCGTTTTAGTGCCACAAGCGATTCCCAACGCCAGTTGATTTGGAGAGAGGTCAGGACACGGTTTCATCCCAGTAACATCACGGAAAGAGACGTTTCGGTGGTCCTGGAGTTGTCGTCTGGGGAGGCATTATGATGAACGGGCGGACTGAGCTCCACGTTTTCGACAGAGGTTCTGTAACTGGAGATCGCTATTGTCAGGAGGTAATCCTTCCCCATGTGCGTCTGTTCCGAGGTGCCATTGGATCAGAGTTCGTTTTTATGGATGACAATGCACGGCCACACAGGACTCATGCTGTTGAGGAGCTCCTGGAAAGTGAAGATATCACTCGAATGGATTGGCCGGCGTGCTCCCCTGATTTAAATCTGATAGAACATGTGTGGGATGCTTCGGGGAGACGCCTTGCGGCACGATTACATCCTCCTGGGAACACCCGACAACTTAAACAGATGCTGATTGAGAAATGGGCACTCTTACCTCAAGAACTGTTGGACAATCTGGTGCTGAGTATGGGGAGACGGTGCGAAGCAACCATTGCAGTAAGAGGAGGGCATATCCCTTACTAAGGAACATCTGGTTGCTGTTCTTCCTTTTGGACAGACAATCATGTGTAACGATACTATGACTTCAATAAAGCCTTTTTTTTGTTTGATTCCTTATTGTATGCATTGTATTCATTTCTGCGCAACTATGCTTTCGTCATTCTTTCAGAACAAAATGATGTATCTCATTTCTGAATTTCATGTCTCTCAGATGATTTCTCGTGAAGTTATGGCAAAAAACATACCTGTTGCTTAAGTTTTGCACATCAGTGTACTAAATCTCATCCCGATCTCGATTTTCCAACCCGTGCCCTGTCCTTGTGCACGTATTTCCCATTGTTTTTGCTCATACTTTGAAAGAGGTGTAATATAATCATTCATACAAATATGCTGTTAAAATAGTGTAAATTTTTATTGAATTAAGCCTGTGATGTATATTTTTTTGTGTATTTAATCAATTGTTGTTTAAACCTTTTCCGCTTGAGATTCCATGTTCAATTGTAACGTTTTTCGCTATATGATTTTTTTAATTACTTTTTTTTTCTCATTCTAATCTACAATTTCTAACTCGAAATTTTAATAAGATATTACAAATAGGAACTTACCTTTGAGCCATCGTTTTTTTCATCAATGATTCTTTTCACGACGGCAACAACGAAAAACATTAATCCTATGTGAAGGAAAAGTTCATGTTGAAATAGAAAATGCAGGCCAAAAAACGCTTCTTTGTGTTCTGGATATGGGAACAGTTGTAAAAATAGCTGCAATTAGAAATATGACTGTGAACTAACATTATCAGAAATGATTCCAAATAAATAAGATTTCATTTTATTATTTAAACTTTATTCCATTCCTTTAACATGCAACACACTTAGATCCTCGTTCCTCGTAATATCATTAACTAAGTATTGAAACATAGGGTAATCTTGTAAAATATAGGACACTTTTATTTGCGAAATATGCAGCATAAGAAGAATGATTTTGGGGAAATAAAAAATTTCATTTTATTACTTGGCCTTCATTCCATCTATTTTGTCTGCAATACACTTAAATTAAAGTTTCTCATTATTTATCATACAAAGTATTCAAGCATGAAGTAATCACCTAAAATATTAAACACTGATATCTGAATCAAAACATTTTTTTAATCGATCGAATGCAGGTTCACCTACTCTTGCAGTCTAAGGGAAATCCGCTCCTTCTATACTGCTTCGGTTTTCTTAAATTCTTCTTAAATACGATTTTCTTAATTTTTTTTTTCAATTAAAAAAAATTATAGTAGGAAGTGTTTGATTTCCTATGAAAAAGATTTGTTTGAAAACTCTTTTTAAGGAGCTGGAAATTATCAGATGAATTTGGGAATTTAATGGGCCTTGTGTATCCTATCCCAATATTAGCTTTCGAAAAAATTGAATTCACATGGGAACACGTGAAAACCTATGAAGGAAAGAATTTTAAAAACCCACGTTTCTTCAGCAAATTTAAAAGTTTTATTAAATCTTGTAAAAAAAGAGTAGAAACAATGGTTAAAATTTAAAATAAAAAGAAAATCATTTACCCTATAGTCTACCTCTCTTCTGTATTCAGTCAATTTCTTCCGAATAAATGTTTCGCCAACAGCTGCTTGCCATCGAGTAAAAAAACTGTATCTGTAATCTGGCAGAAACAAAACAAAAATAAAATCAGAAACAAATATATAGATTATAATTTCCGAAAACAAATTGTTATTTATTAGATTTAACAAATAAAATAATAAATGCACTGTTTAATTGAAGATTAAAGGTAGATTTAAAATTAGTGACCGGTTTCTTGCCAAATGTCACAAAACGACGTCAACCGTCAAAAACACGCCGGAAGTCACTATCTTGAATAGCTATAACAAATATTAGGGGTTTGCGTGTATTTTAATAAGCGACATCTATTGGTAAACATCCGAAGTATCTATATAAAGGGTTTTATCAATTTACTATAAAGTTTAACAATAACAATAAAGTTTTGGGTTTTATCAATTTACTATACTTAATTGTTATCATTTTGAATGTTTTCCATTTAGTATTATTGAGTTATTCAGTGTATAAAGGCCCCAATCATGGAACATTCCAAATTGCATTTTCGACACTCATTGCTTTTTTTTTTCCATTTGATTGGAAGAAATCTGCTGCCGAAGCCCATCGGACACTTTTAGAAACTTATGGTGATGCTGCTCCGCCATATCCCAACGGTCGGTTCTGATTTCAACGATGTAAGAGTGGTGATTTCGATGTCAAAGACAGAGAACGGCTTGGAAGGTCAAAAAAAGTTAGAAGACAATCCATTGCAAGACTAAATGGACGGAAATGGGAAAAAGTTGTAGAAAATCATGGAAAATATTTTGATTGATATATATTGTGCCAATTTTTCTCAATAAATACCTTTTTAAAGTGAAAAAATGATCAAAATACATGCAAACACCTAATAGTAACAAATAACTTTTAGCATTACAAGAAAAATATTGACAAGATTACATTCTAGATATCACTCTGAGTAATTCTAAACCTTTGACGAATGAACATGACTAAATAGGGTCAAAGTGATAAATGTTGTGTGCCAAAAAATTCTAAAATTGCTCTTCATGTTAAACTGTCAAATTTTTTGTAATGAGGTAAATATGAAAAGTGTCTTGTACTTCTGGAAGAAGGGAAAAAGAGCGTATAAAAATATCACGAGATTGAACGTTAAAGATACTAAGCATGGCCTTGGATGTTGAAATTTAAAAAATCATCGAGGGTGTTCTCGCCATAATTTTTTGTATACTCTCTAATGAAGGTGTTATTCAAGGGAAGGCCTACCTTGGCATTGGTATTCCCGGCATTGGTATATTGGTATACACCTCTTGGCATTGGTATACTCGGCAAGGCATTTCCCAACCATTTAAAACCAAAATTTGAAACAAAACCATAATTTAGTCACAAAATCGAGCACCAAATTTTATACATTCAAATCATTACAGTTTTGATCTATCGCGTTTACATGCTTCCGAAATTCCAGACCGACAGACGTTCAATCCCTTATTGAGTCTAGCTGATAGGTGTCTGCGCGATAAATGTTTATATACAAAATTTTATCTGTTAAGTTTTCTTCATTTTTTTTATTTATCGTGTTAACTGCATATTAGTATAGCCGGACAGACAGACTGCCTCTAAAAGAAGTTTGCACAAAATTTGATAGAAAATTACAAATTTGGTTAAAAGACCGTATACAGTTTTCATCCGTCCAGCTCAAAGCGGTTTTGAGTAATTTTTGTCAAAGACTGACAGACATAATGCCAAAAAGAGGTTTTCCAAACTCAGGGAGGTATAAAACGTGAAAATTCGTCAAAATCTCGAATTCGTATTTTTTGACGATTTACACTACTTTCTCTATATTTCATATTCGAGAACGTAAAATGGTAAAATGACTATAAATAGAGATGCAAGTTAAATAAATAATTTTTATGAGTTAAGAAATTATTAAGAACATGAAGAGGTAAATGAACATGTTCTTCTATGCATAAGAACGGAAATTTTATAAGAACATGCATAAAAGTTTTGAAAAAATTCGTAAATTTAAATATATTGTGTTCACAGACAAAAAGTGCATAAGCATTTGAAAGAGAAAAGAGATTTCGATTAGAAAATGTTGTCCCAAGCATGAAAATTTCAAGCGATAACTCTTCAAATTTGGAATTATATTTAACTTGGTAACAACCGATTGGTGAAGAAATTGCGCTCTTTTATTCTATGTACAATTGGGTACAGTGGGACATGGACAGAAATCTTATTGACAATTCTCATGAGTAGCTATTACCGATATCTATTGGCCGTAGGTAAATAGAACCAACTTTTCAGTTTGACGAGAATTTGAACACCATTTTTATATGCTATCACTTCAAATCTTAAATTTGGAAAAAAATTTCCTAACAAAAATTTTATAAATTAAAATCTAATGCTTGTTTTTGTTCAAATTCAGTATAATAAATTCAAAAAAGTTTTTGCATTTTTCTAAAATACGGAATAAGTAATTTTTTTATTTAGAAAGTTTTTATAATGTGGAAAAAATTTTTCCTTCATTCTTTAATTCCTTTTCATTTATTAACTTGACCCAATATTTAAAGTCAGGAAAAGAACACGATTTATTTCTTAATTTAGGAAGTAAGAAATATGTTTCTTATATGTAAACTTATGTATGTATTTCTTATATGTTTCTTATATGTAAACCAAAAATTAATGAAAGTTTTAAATTTACCACCTTTTGCGCAGTAAATTGTTGGCAACACTATTTAAAAAACTCATTTAATAGCTGATAGTTTAGAGTTAGTAAAAATGGAGCCTTACGCGATAGAACAACGTGTTTTCATTTTCGAAAAATATTTCAAAAATAATCATAGTCTGGCGGCCACAGGTTGAAAGTTTGAGAATTTTTCCCTAGATCGTGTGATTTAACACCATTGGATTTCTTTTATGGGGTTATTTGAAATCAAATGTCTATGCCAACAAGTCCACAAGCACACGTATATTGATAGAGGAAATTCAAAGTTGCATCAGCGAAATTCAACCAGATTTATCTAAATTATTCTTGAAAAGTTTCGATAAAAGAATGCATATGTGCCAGGAAGGCCATGTAGGATATTTGCCCTATGTGTTATTCCATACAAAACCCTATCCTGTATACTGCACGATGCAATAAAAATATAATAATTTAAAGAAAATAAACTTTGTTTTCCATTTAATTCTTATCTTGCGTTAATCCTGCTCTATTTTGTAACGCTCTATCTTTACTAACCTTAAACTATCAGCCGTCAAATGGCTTTTTTTAATAAGGTTGCCAACACTTCACTGCACGAATAGTAGGAAATTCAAATAGACTATTTCGTAGGTGTTTAATAATCTATTTTATGCAAAAATACAAAAATTTAAGGAATTTGTAACATTATTTTTTTCAAAAAATTCATTCCGAACGTAGTCTTTTACCTTAATGAAGAAGTTTTTCTAAAATGAAATGTGAAGTTAATGAAAGTTAAATTACCGGTATAAGTAACAGGACCATCTAATACATATTTCTGACGCGTTTTAAATTCTCCGCTATAAAAGATCTTGTAATCTAAATCTTTCGGTATCGCATTGTCGAAGTTTTTGAAAACAGTTCCTATTATTTGTTTTCGATCGTCCTTCTTCTGTTCCTGAAGAATATACTCTGTCAATTCTTCTTCAGAATTCACATTTTTCGGAACTGAAATGAAAAAAAAAATTAAAAATTAATAAATGTACTAAAACAATAGTATTAAATAAAGACATGAAACAAAGAATGCAGAAGAAGTTGTTACCGCGTGGTCTTCTTCCTACCTCAGATATAAAATAAGAAAATACAATCCACTGATAATCCAAATTATATCAGGACATGGAAGATTTCCGGCATATTTCCAAAGATTTGGAAGAATGCAGGAAAATGAATGCATCTGTGGAGGAATGGGTGCTGTTTACCATTATTTAAAAGAATGTATAGAAGTCTCAGAACCAAGAAAGAATCTAGAACTTGAAATAATGACTTGAGCTCAGTACTAATGATATCAGAAAATATTAACACTTTCAACGCTACCAAAGAGATAAAAACTCCATGAAGAGATAAATATCAATTCTTCCGGCTGTTGACATTTTTTATATAAAAAATAAATGAAAAAAGTAAAGGTACTCTTCAGATATGTATTAGAAAGTTCAACCTATCTAAACTAACATAAGAAATAATTTTAGCCCACAGAAACCTGTAATTGAAAGTATCTGAAAGACGAGATATCTCGTCGGTAGCATTGAAAGTGTTAAAGTGCTGAAATGCATAATGTTGAAAACTACGTTTTTTGCCAAAACTTTAAAGTTTAAAAGTGTTTGCCTTTCTTTTGGAGGAATACAAAAAAAAAATTGAGAAAGTTTTCTTAAAGTGTTGACCTGCTGCTCGTAAAACAGGATGTCAAATGTAGGGGAAGATGAGGAGGAGGGTCAGAGATTGACCACTTGTGGCTTAGGGCCACAAGCTTTCCTCGAAGAGGATGCCAGTTCGGAGAATTTGTCAGTCATATGGATGGATTATTTTAAAGACAGCAGTCGGTCCAACAAATCCTGTCGATACTGCCTCGTTCAGTGGTGGCAGGGTGGTCGGCTGTACTCAAGAAGACAAGTTAACCATGTGGTCTTCTTGGGCGGAGCCAGCTGTCAGTCATGTAAATACCACGTAGTCTCACTTGTTAAAGCTAGAATATTTTCTTTTAACATCAGAAGCGAACTTGAATATCATGGACCCTGTTGGGTGTGATCTCGGCTCTCTGCCGAATATTATGGTATGTGTGGCTCTCTAGGCCTGCTACATCTTGTAACACTCTTTCTTGGTTACGATGTGCGTATTAATATTGAATTGTCCTCGACCGCGTAATCATGTGTGTTTTGTTTATGAAGAAATGTTAGGTTCAAATTTGTTGAGGCTACGCTTCTGTTACCAATAAACCACAAAAAAGACAAATCTGTGTCTTCAAGTAATTTAAACCAATCTTCACTATCAAATTAATTATTGCGAATCACGAAATCAATAATTTTCAAAAGTTTCCTTTCTGTGATACAAAATTGTGTCATATAATATCAGTCATTTTTTTATATATTTAGTCATATTAACCGATCTCCCAAATCCTTTTTTGATGTAAAATGTGAGAAAGTTTCGAGAGACTAAAAGTTATTCTTTGTTTCTCTGAATACCAAGAATGTTTAGATTGTGGTTTTCAGATTTTTGCGCGTATTTGTGCATTGTGGTTGTACAAGAGCGACGAGAACCGAGTATTCATTTCCGATATCTTTCTTTTTTTGACGCATTGAAACCGAAATTTAACACAGAACTACAATTTTAATGACCAGAAAACATACCAAATTTCATTTATTAAGCATAGTGAAATCTCAATTAAATAGTATAATGCGTTATTCTTAATGCGAAAACACTCGTTAAGCGAAGCAATTTTCTCCATAAGGATTAATGCAAAATAGGACAATGCGTTCCATGTTCTTGTAAAAAATACTCAAGCAAACATATAACATATTGCATTATTTGTAATGCATGCTTTTTTACATGTTTAGATAATTGAGTTTAGTTACATTAACATCCCGTTTTAAAGCAACACTAGGGCTATTTGGAGACGGACCTCGTAATTTTGAACCACGGAGAGATGACAGGGACGGTACCTGCGCTGACACACCCCTCCAAACTTCCACGCCACACCAGTAAGAGGACGTTTCGCACCGATGGATTTAACATGCACCAGACGCGCTTACGCGATAGTTCTTCGGTGGAATCAGATCTCGAACCTTAAACCCTCTGGTACCGAACCCGAGATCTTACCACATACGTTTGTCTTTAGCTATTAATTAGTCGAAATTTGGCGAAAATAAGACAGTATTATCGTTAAAGGACTTTTAGATTGTGTAGTTACTGCTTGATTAGAGTAACGCGTCTGAATTATGATGTAATAACTTCCCGTGCTTTCAGCATCTACCTTATTTTCCTGGAATGATGTTGCTCTAATGAGGCTAGTATTTTCCTTCTCTCCTGATCAAATCAGTTGGGCAGCATTTTACTCTGACACAGAATGCAACTTCGTAAGTTCTGCATTTGTATTTTCACCAGCGATTCAATGTCATTGCTAATCAACTCAAGCCCCAAATTCTTGGAAAGTGACACAATCTTGTCGATTAAGGTTTCATTGGTACATCCTAAAACCCCTCGGTATCGCATTTGGCAGTACTAACCGGCTAAAGCTTCTTCCATGCAGAAATGATGATTTTCTTCAAACAAGCGATAAACATAGGCTGAAACCGAAGATACAGATCGATCCTGCGCATGACATCATCTCCTCATCACTCGTTCTGCGAAACATCGCTCATAAAGGGAGTATTTTTTTAAAACATTTTGTTTTGCTCGCTATGCGGATCACTCGTTATGCGAAGTGAGGTTTGACTTTAGTTATATTTTTGAGCT
Organism: Argiope aurantia; assembly: GCA_026543865.1. Taxonomy (NCBI): domain Eukaryota; kingdom Metazoa; phylum Arthropoda; class Arachnida; order Araneae; family Araneidae; genus Argiope; species Argiope aurantia. Next base: position 835,823 of record JAPMOR010050149.1, on the reverse strand, counting down.
ATCGCATTAACATGCAGGCGAAAACCTAAACAAAAAAATACTTGAACAAATTTGGTTCAAAACTTGATATCTGCCTTTTAGATTCTAAAACGTTGGGCTAAATTTTACCTACAAGTTCTTTATATTTTGTAACTGTATTAATTCACAATTTGACAGACTTATCGACAAATTACTTCAATATGTATTTCGTTCAATATTACAAGATATCTTTAAATATTGTGTAAAGATCTCATACCAGATTTCATCCATCCTGCTTAAAGTGTTTTTGACAGAAAATTACAAACAAACTTCCAAAAATGTGTTTGGTTTTTATTCAGGGAGATCTAAAATCTGGAGATTCATCATCATCTGGATTACAAATTTAAATTACAATATTTTTTTCTTACTTATATTTCGTTTACGAGATGAAATGTCAGCAGAAGTACTATTCTCGCTACAATAGACACATTTTATGCTTCGTAGAACTCTAAAGAAGACTGAGGACGCGTTTTATATGTTTTTTCTATATTCAGTAGTATCAACATTGTAACAGGATTCTAAAAATTCCAAAACAAAACTAACAATTAACTTCGTTTGTCATTGCATTTTTAAATCAGTGTGTTCGTATAGACGCAAATCAATGGACCGATGATCCATTGAAAAATGTGATCTAAAATATGATACAGATACATAATTATAAAGATGGTGCAAACGGTTGGAACTTATTCAACTACTGAAGTTTCTTTTTTATTCACATAGACTTGAAATGTTGAACAAACAGACTTCCTGTCGAATTTCATTTAAAAATAACTGTAAATTTGCAGACTTTGAGTAAAAACCAATAGAGTTCTGTGCATCTAACTCGTTGCATTTTTGTTATGTTAAAGTTATTGCGCTTTTGCGCACGAGAACATATAACCCAGTAACTAGTTAATTCCTTGACAAGTTAGGTCCAAAATGCTGTTATGATTCTGTAATCTTGATTCTTCTCGCAATTGTCTCAAAATAAAGAGGAAGAGATATACAAATTTTAATGAATGTTGTCTGTATTTCGTGTTTCCTTATGAATAAATTGTCATTATCAGCACTGTTCACCAGACAATCATTGGATGAGATTCCTTAAACAATATGACACAGATCTAGGGATTGCAATATCGGACCAAAAGTTCAATACCGGTATTCGGTATTTTTCAGATCTTAATACCGGGATACTGGTTTTAATACCGGTAGTAAACATTTCAGGAAAAGAAGGAAAACATAGGTATTTCTTTGTTTTAATTGCAAGTTTTATTAGAGAGTGTAAAAGTCACAAAAAATAATATTTAACTTATAAATTATAACAGCATATAAAGAATCACAAAAAATAAAGGAACATCTTATTTATTTAAATCACAAAAAAGTGTAAATATCACTATTCAATCTATGGTACTATTAAAAATTTTTGAAACGTGATCTTAAAAAACATAATGCATCAATTGTGCCGTCATTAAGCCTGAAAAGTAATTTTGTGTAAAAATGACCAGCTGTCGAAAACGCTCTTTCGGCATCTACGCTGGTTGGTGATACTGTTAGCGATGCGCGAAATACTTTTTCCAAGTATTTGCCTCTAAATCCCTCATCTTCAAATAAATCGATTTCTCGTCGGACGGTTTTGGATATAGCTGATTTCTGTACTGTATTTTGGTTTGCTGAAATTTTTTATTATCTATCGCTAATTTTTGTTCTAGAGATATTTCCTTTTCACTATCGAAATTAGTGTCATCATAATTTTCGATAACTGAACCGAATTCTTCTGAATGTGGATAGGTTTGTGGGTTAAAAAAAAAAATTACTATAAACTTGATCAGATTTGAATTGGTTAGTCTTTTTTCTCCTTTTTCATTTTCATTTTTAAAATTATTATAATTATGTAAATACCGTAAGGCATTTTTTATTTCGGTATGCCTTCCTTCTGTGCGATTTTTCAATGTAATATATAATTCTTCAAATAGTGATGTGTGCTGTTCTTTCAGTTATTGCAACATGAAATTCATTGTTGCATTAGCTGTTAATAAATTAGAATCTCTCCGACATAATGCCTCAACAGCCATATTTTCTTCCAAGGATAATCCATGTTTCGCTAGCTCAGATTTAAGCACTTCCACACATTTTTCGGCTGGCATACTTCCCGAGACATGTGTAAGTCTTAGATTCCATAAATTTTTTTCTGAATGAATATTTATATTTAAATAGCATCTATTTCTTACACTTGGCCATTCATCAAATGTAAGACTAAATTTTTCACCATTTACTTTTAATTGTATTAGCTTGTGTTTCAAAGAATTGCGAACACCGTTACTGAAGTTTATAACAATTCTTCTTATAGTGTTAATCGATGTAGGTAGATTTTTAAAATCTCTAGCGGATAGTGATTTTCTTAATTCAGTAGAAGTACAAAACACTCGAAATGGCAAATCATCTAATGCTGTCATTTTACTTATAATTTCATCCAAATTATCTTTCTTTTCTTTTTTTTCAAAATAATTTAAAATTCCTTATGACTTGGGCTTAGAAACTATGCTTAAATTTGTATCTTCATCGCAATTAGATTCTTTCCTCTTTAACAAATTTGTATCATGTTTCGTTTTGAAATGTGTATGGAGTCCGCTTATACTTCCTCCGTTCACTTTAATAACTCATGAACATTTTTTGCATTGTGCCACCATATTCTTTTCATCATATAAATAATGAAACCAAACCGAAGTATTATCAACTGATTTTCTGTGTTCTTTAAAGTTATTCTTATTCCTTATTATGGGTTATTATATATGAGTAGTATATATATATAATAAATCTGAAAAATATTTTGAACCCTAAAGCATGATATGCTAATACAATGTGAATAACAAACTCACCAATTTAAAAAAAATATCGAAATATTACGCATTTTCTTCACAACTGCAACCTTGTTTTCGCAGATACGAATATCAGACTACGAATCCTGCGCGTGTGCAGTATCGCTCGGAGCTGTAATAGGATAATTTTGACCCGCCTCCTTGGATGATCATTTCTCTTGACTGTACGATGCACTTTGTGTTCACAGTCTAATTCATTTCGCCCGTTAGGGAGACATGAAAACCAAAACATATACTATTTTGCTATGTTGGCGATCCCTGAACATATAGTGGAGACAATTTAATAAATTTCTAGTAAATACCGAAAAACCGGTATTTAAACTTGTGAATACCGGTATTACAAAATTGTACAACTGGCTCGATACAAATGGCTAATATTGGTATCCCGATATACCGGTATTGCAATCCCCACACATATCTACTAGTATAAAACGATTTGCTTAATCGCCCATTTAGCTGTTTTCTTCATTCTGAACTATGCTGTTCACCCATGCATGGACTGATACGATTCTCAAATAGCGGATTTGAACTTCTGCAAAACAATTGTACAAAAACAATTTGTACAAAAACGGGAAATTCATCGAAGTTTCCAAATCGTATTTTGTGACAACTTTAAAACTTCTCTTTGCATAAAAGTGACCGAATAAATAAAAATATGGGTAATGTCGTAATAAATGTGTACATAATCAGAACATTTGTTACATAAATGGTTAATTACATGCATAAACCTTCAATAACTTAAATTAATTATTGTTTAATTGTAAATTTAAAATGTCTTATCATGATCAATTCATTTATTCAGATTAATTAACAGAATATTTTTTTAAGTACAGATATTTTAAATTAAAATATTTTTTTCTGTAAATAATGGCTTAGTCTACGGTGTAATTACAACTATTTAGCAAATAATGAATCTCTTTTGAAGCAGGACATGAAGTGAATATGTGACTTTACCAACAATGTAGACATCTAGAGATCACGCAATCTTCAAAAACCAAGAATACTTCAAATTTTTTTAGATATTTTTAGATTAATTAATTATTTTCTTTTAAATAATCTGTTGTACAAAGCACTGCATAGGGTTGCTTTGATTCTGAATTTCAAACTATATACATGCACCCCAAAAAGGGAAAAAAGCACTTATTTCCTTTTAAATATTACATCCAGACATTCAAACTATAAATTTCATCACATAAGGCGAGCTGTTATGTAAAAATATTTTGGTATCCATAGAGATTGAGAAAAAGAGTTAAAAAAGTAATTTTTATGCGACCCTCAAAGGGACAGTAATGCAAATATTTTCTCTTTCATTCATCTATACATGACATATATGACTATTTCTCATCCTAAGATCGGTGTTTGAACGACCTTTTGAACTGCGGTGGCCTGGTGGTAAGATCTCGGCTTCGGAACCGGAGGGCTTCAGATTAGAGACTCGATTCCAACGAAGAACCGTCGTGTAAGCGAGTTTGACGCACGTTAAATCCGTCTGGACCAAATGTCCTCCCCCTGATATGGTGTGAAAGCTTAGAGAGGGTCGTCCTCGTCATCTGATCGCGACCTCGGTAAATTACCATGTCCGTCCCAAACTAGCCCTAGTGTTGCTTTAAAACGGGACGTAACTAAACTAAACTTGATTGGGTCTTCCGTTGCAAATTTGATGGAGAATATCTCAGTAGGTAATTTAAAGAACTTGATTAGAAAACAATATTTCTTTTTTTTAATAGATGGTCGAATAATATATTAATTGAAAAGTTTACAAAACTTATTCAAAATGAACATCTTCGACAACTGTACCAAATTGTACCGTCTAACAAAACGATTACGATTATGATTATGTAATGCATCAATTATCAAATTTTCAAAACATATCTCGTAACTTAAATACAATATTTTTTGGGGAAGCTTAATATGATACACATAACTGGGAAACAAATATTTTATTCTCTTGTTCGAAATTGGTCTATTTCTCTGAGGCATCTTAAAGATTCAATTTTCCTTCCCTATTAAATTGAAATTGAAATTGTTGACCAATCAAAATTAACATCAATATACGTAATAAGCAACTTTTTTCCAGTCCTGATGGCTGAATGATGAAGTACTAGAAAATTTTCCTAGTGGTTTTCTTTATAAAATACTTTTACATTTCCGAAATAAAGTTTTCCATCGAAATTTGTGATAAGCCTATCTAAATTCAGAAGAAAACATATCTCAGAAAATTATAGATATGAGAATGAGATTTTGTGTATCATAATTGAATGTGAGAGTCAAATATGGGGGACATTTCCCTAACGAAACATTCCTGCACTGTTCGTGAGCACATACCCTGAGCTCCTGTTTGAAAAAATAGCAGGTTCTACGCAAGAAAGGTTAGGAAATAGTTTTCTTCACTAGTCATCCATTTATTCACAGCGGGACACAGCGAGATTTTTATACAATTTCCGATAAGAAATTCTATATCACTGTTACGAATATTTCTTCAAGACAATAAAAATTATTTCCTTCATAAACTACTAATTGCACAAGAGACTCGCTGGGTTCCACGTGATCGTTAAAATAAATTTGCTCTGCTTTTCTTCGCGAGCTATTGATCGCTCACACTCCACGTGAACATCTACTTTTCTTGACTAACAAGCAAACAAGAAATATCTTTTTCATAACTTTCAAAACAACGGGAATGCGCTGCCATCTGAGGTTAGGAAGGGTAACTAATCCCGAAAGTACGGGAAACATTTAATTAATTAATACTCTTAAACTATGGAGACCATGTGTTTTTTTAAACTTTTTAGCGTCAGCTTTCATAAGAACCAAGATGTTTTCATACAATTACCCACATGCAATTTAATGAAACTTTGTGATTGGAAATGTATGCCTAAAGCCGATATTTAACGAAATAAACATATGTTCCACTTTTTTACGAGCTCCTTTGCCCGGATATTGTTTTCGGCAATCTGCCCGAAATCCTGAAGCAGTAATAGATTTCATGTTACACATCAACACATTCAATACATTATTCTAAATTTTTTGAGAATAGCTATAAATGTATACTTGCATTTTTCAATAAATTGCTGCTATTTCATATCCTTCTGTTCTATTCATTTGTTTGTTTATTCATTTTTTTAGCTTTCAAGTATTTAACAGTAACTAATTTCATCCAAGCCACACTTCTTTTCTTTTAGTAAGCCGGCGTCCTGACACAGGGGTAGCGCTTCTTCCCAGTGATCTGCGCTTCCTGGTTTCGAGTCCCGGTTCAGGCATGGTTGTTCTTTCTCTATTCTATCTGTGAATGTGCCCTTCTATAAAAAGGGGTTGTGCAAGTGCGTGAGTGGCAAAGTTATACTCTTGGCCCTAGCTGGCGCTACTAAACCAACCCCTATCGGCTTAAAGCGCTGTCGTAACAGCGGGCTTGTCTAAGTGCCATAAGAAACAACAACACTTATGGTAAAGATAAATGTTTCTCTCTATATGTTGCCGCTTTACAAGTTAGACCGTTTAACTATCACATTTGGTACATATACACTGTGACTAATTGGAAAATGCAATTCATTGCAATTTTTTTTATTAATTAAGTGAAATCTTGATATTTCTTCTTCATTACTTCATAAAATTTAACAATATAAAAAATATTTTTACATCATTTTGAAATTATATTTATAATGTTACCAACTTTTTAACGCATAATGTTTTCTTATTTAA
>JAPMOR010050149.1:794891-829154 GCA_026543865.1 Argiope aurantia | reverse complement strand
GCATGCTTTATAATGATATGTTTCGTTATTGAAGCGAAACTCAAATAATTTTCACTGTTGCTACTAATATTTCATAACGGCTTTTATTCCATCGTTGCTATTCAAGATATGAAGATTCGGCTTATTATTCCATTTTCAGTAGGTTCCAATATAAGCCATGCTTTTAAAAAGACTTCAAATATTGTTGTACTTATAATTAAGATTAGGCTTTATAACTAAAGAATACCAAAATTAGTTTTTAAGTGCGCCCATGTTTAAGCACTTATACTCTTTCTTGTGATATAATTGAACATATGTTAGGAAATTGAAATATGTTAGGAATAGAAAGCACAATAAACTGATTAGTATAGTGTAAATTAAATAGTGTAAATTATTGTCCATTAAAATTTGAAACTTAAAAATATTTTTCATGGTATGACATGAAGACTTTTTTACACAAATTTAATCGAAATACTTAACAACTATTGTTCCTGCAAAACACACATTCTTTTTGTTGCATATTTCAAATAATCAGTCCTTTTCCTCTTAATTATGTTGTTGTTTTTCTGTTGTTCCGAAGATAGCGATTTTAAGCCGGTGGGGGATCGTCTTTTGTTTTTTTTAGTAGCTCCAACTAGGGCCAAGAATTCAACTTTGCTACTCACGCTTCACTCATTCGCTTGCACAACCCCTTTTTACAGGAGGGTACATTCACACATCTCACAGATAGAGCAACAACCATGCCCAAACCGGGACCCGAACCCAGGACGTCCAGATCACGAGGAAGACGCGCTATCCCTATGTCATGATGCCGGCCCTCTTAATTATTTATTACATTATACGCATTTTATGAATACTGGATGAGACGGATTCACATAAAAATATCGAAACATATACTCATTCCGTCTTGTTTCTATTCAGAATGGTTGAATTCCCCACCGAACAGAGAAATGAGTGCTGTTTTTTCTCTTTTTTAGGGATTATTACGTTCCGAGTCACCAAAATTCCTGTTGATCGCCAAAGACAGCTAGTTTTAAATATAAACAAATGGGAAACACTTACTTTTGTGATAATATCGATATTCACTCCCAAAGAATGAAAGAAGTGAATCTACCATGAACTGATCTGCTACAACATTTGTAGGAGCATACACAAATTCCAAGTCATCTGTTGAAACGCCGCCATATAGGTTCTTAGCCTCGACCGGATTATATGTTGTGAAATTGACCCATTTAAACTTTTCTCGCTCTGATTTATCTGGCTCTTGGTATATTATACAAGGTATAGAAATAATAAGGATTGGAAAAATAATTTCAAACGAAGTTGTAATATAATGGCACTTTCTGAGAAGCAGCTCTTTGTACAGAATAGCTAAAAACTGCTGAAATGCATTAATTGCCGGCACCTTCCCAGGAGTCTAAAAAAGAATAAAAGGTTATTTGTTAAATTTTCTGATATATATATATATTGAAAATAAATACTGCAATTTTTTGCAGGGAATCAGAAATCATAGAAAATCTTTAAAGTATATCAGAGTGCATTACATCAATTAATTGTATAATTGCACAGAAATATATGTGCACAAATAATCTGCTGAAGCACCAAGAAAAGAAATAGTAATAAAAATGAACGCGCGGTTTGTATGTGTGTATTGGTGCTCAATAGGCCAGACCGTTTTACTTACAGCTACGAAATTTGACACACAACATATATATAAAGGGTGGTTATAATTAAACTTCCCCTTTAAACAGCATCCTACAACGCAAACGGGTGAACAGATCACAACGAAATTTGGTATATAGACTATTCACGAGATGCGCTTTCAGAATTTCAAAAAAAAAAATTAAATTCCAAAATGTCCACCAGAAGACGCCTTTTCCGGAAAAGCATTAAATTTAACATAATAAATGACCAAAATGGAATACAAAAACAATATTAACAATCCAGAACAAGTATTATGAGTAATAAAATGAAAAAACGGGAAAAGCTGGAAACTCCAAAATGTTTCAAGTGAGAAGCATCACAACTGATCAGTTATGATCTGCTGTTGAATAAACACACTGTCCACCCACCAACTTGAAATTCTGCAGGTGAATGAGGGTGGTCACATGAAACATATTTCCCTACATCGTCCTGGACACGATTAACAACTACTCCTCTTGTGTAATTTCGCCCTAATTTGTTCTTGTTTCTGAAAAATGAACTGTTTTTTTTTCTCTCAAACAGCGTACTGTTATATATTTTTTTCCCTTACTTTTACTTAATGTGGTTCAATGACGAGGTGATCAAAAACTAGTCAATAAATGTTAATATTGTTTCGGTATTCGGTTTTGACCATTTTATTTCGTTAATGTTTTTCTGGAAAAGGTGCCCTCTGGTGGACATTTTGGAACTAAAAACTTTTATCGAAATTGCGTGAGTGCATCTCGTGTATAGTCAATATAACAAATTTCGTTGCAATCCGTTCACCCGTTTGGGTTGTACGATGCTGTTCATAGGGGAAGTTTAATTATAACGACCCTGTACTTTGGAAGACGGAAGCATGCAGTGCGTTAACTCAAAACTGAATAATTTGAATATAAAAAATATGATATAAGATTTTATGACTGCAACTGTAGTTCCGTGTCAAATTTTGGTTTCAGTCGGTTGAGGAAAAATTAATCTAAAGCATGATTCGATTTTTCGGATACTGTTAACTGCATGCCAGGGATTAATCGCAAAACTTTCACCAAGGAGCACATGATACATTCAGTGAAAATGCTGAATTCACTCCGAAAGTTAATAATTCGTTACTATTGTACTTTACTATGATGCAAGGCTTTCTCTCCATTGCCCAAGGTCAACAATGTTTTGCGTGAAATGTAGGATACTACCTTTAATTCAATTCCAATATTCAATATACAAAGATTCGACAACAATATTTTAATCTTTGTTCATTCTCTAGTTCAGTCAGGTGTCGTTTCCTATATGATTCTGATGCTTTCCTAACTCTAGTAAAGTTTTTAGGTAATCTTTGTGCATTCTCAAACAAGTGGTGTTCTGAGTGTTTTATGTAATTTTGATTTATTTTTGTGTTTCTACCTCTTTTGATATTTAATACGCCGAGTTTTGATTCATCCTATATGTTGAAGAATTTTTTTTTTAGATATTGTCATTCCTTTTAGAGCATTTTAAATCTTATAAATAACTTCACATTATTTTATAGTTTTTGAAAATTTTAAATGTTTCCTCATTTCTCATCTCTTTGTACTGGTTATTACATATTAATAAAAAACTAATTTTTTTCTGATGGGATAATATGATGAATTTCAGGCAATATTAATGTTTTAAAATAATTAACCTAATATAATATTCTCCATTTTTCTTTTTTGTTACCTTTGATTGCGAAGATCCTAATTGTTTATGATACATATATAATGTTTTCTTATATTGCTATATAAAAATAGTATTTTTTCTACTTTTTTTTCGTCCTTATGTTCAAGCTGCGACTTCCTTATGACTTTATTGTAGTATATTTTGCTATTTTATAACTGCATTTTTTCCCCTTTACTTTCATTATTACTGTTATTTCGTTATTTTTAGTTTTTAATCAGGAATTTATGTAGAGAAGAAAACTATCGATTAATTAATAGAGCATTCATGACTACTTAATTTCAGCATATAGTTTATGGAACAGCATATTTCATTTCAAATTGTATGGTCGTAAGTATAGGTCAAATTAGCAGTCATCTAATTTTGAATTACTTTTCTAGATTTTGAAGGACAGTATAAATAAATAGGAGCGAGTTTCCCAAAACTTTCTTCAAGTTTGATTTTTAAAAAACCAGGAAAGAAAGAAAGATACTATTCTACTATCGACAAAATAGTTGAAATGTTCGCTATTGACACAACAATTGCACTTTTATTGATAAGTATTTTCCACTTAATTTTTGAATGCAGACAAATTTATTATATTTGTATATCCTACAATCGACGTTTTCTTCCGTTGTGTACTTGAAATAAACTTTTGATAAAAGAATTATCTATTAGAATCTGTGTCTATGACGATCAATAGAATAACTTGAATTAATTGATAAGACTTACAAAAAAAAGTAATTCTAAACATTGAGTACTTTTAGATAAAGGGGGGAGTTAACTGATAAGCTGACCTTTCCTAAAATGAAGCTTTGTATTTATTTTTGTTAAAAAGAAATATATTTTTTTAAATCATACTGATTAAACAAAATCTTCAACATTTTATTATAAAAAAAATTTTAAAAAAGAGTTTTTTAAATACATACCATTATTAATGTACTTAAACATATAATTATTTTTACTTTCTACGTTTTTATCTTTCGTGTATAATTAGATATGTAAAATTATTAACGAATTTTGAAGTTTATTTTGTTAAAAAATTACTACAAAGTGAAGCAACTTCTATGGATTTGAGTTTGGAAGAAATTGATCGATAATCAAATGATTCAATTTTAAAAATGTCAAATTAAATTCACTAAAAATGAAAAACTGAGAAATATTTTAAGACTTAGGAATAGTAATAAGTGAGAGAAACATTTGTTACAAAATTCCACATTTACAAACATGAAATAAATGAAATTAAATAAAACTGTATAAAAATGATAAATTTCTTTTGATTAACATATTTTCAATTTAACTCAACCTAATAGAAAAGCAATAAAAATTAATTATACATAAAATTATAAATTAAATTGTAATAAAATAGGAATTTTTAGTAAAACCAACTAAATTTTTAATTATATGTTTCACAAAACAAATTGGACTTCTGAGGTAAACAAAGTCTAGTAATTAAAATCGCCTTCTGTAAAACAAGTTCACTTTTATGAATATCAAATTTTCTTTACAACTGTTTCCCAAAATCCTTTTAATAAAAAAAACTTCTTACCATTTTCAAAAGAGATGGAAAAATATAGTTACATATTATAGAAATGTCTATATAAAATAATTATTAAATTAGATTAGAATCATGCTATTTAATACAAAATAAAAATGAAACGGGTAGTACAAAAATAAAAAAGAATATCACTTAATTGATTAAGTAAAACCATATTTTATTTAAAATAATGGGTACTAAATGCCAATATAAATAATATGGAATCCTTTTTACTCATATCGTAATTTTATATGACACTAGCCGCCTTTGGCGACCAGTCGGTTCGCCAGTATTACCGCTCGCTACAATTTTCAATTAAATATTTTAAGTAACTGGTCTCTTAAAGGATTCTCAAACAAAACATTTTTAATCTTCAAATTTTGATAGTCATACCAAACTTATATTGTTTAGATCGTTTTGTTCAATTTACTATATATATTTTGCTAATTTGTTGCCGTTTCCGGTAAAACTTCAACTTTAATTAAAAATGTAAATGATGAAATTGCAATTAATATTAAGATATTTTTAATAAAACCAAGCGTTTTATTTTATCATCTTTATTGTTATTTATTAATTATTATTATTATTGAATATGAGTATTGCAAACAGAATCGCTCGGTATTTAAGTCTTATGTTAACTACAAAATATTTTTCATAGTTTATGTAATATCTCAAACAATAATTCAACAAAAATTTCTGAGATTCAGCATAAAATTCAGTTTTTAGTTTTGCTTTCAAAAGGATTGAAATGAAATCAATAATAATATTTTGTTCCTGCTTATAAATATATTTCAAAAATTATGGTCTAAATTTAATGCAGTAAGGTATCATATTCTGATAAATATTCTGGACACACCAAATTTTAAATAAATGATTGAATGTTTCTATTTTCCATGATCAACTAAGACTTATTTATGAAGTTTTAAATGTTGAAAATTTAGAAAAACTCACCATTTTCATAATCTTAGGCCAATTAATCTTGAGAAACCTGCGCGCTTATTGGCGTATTTTCATTGAAACGTTCGATGAAAAATCTAAAATTATCCTTTTTTTATTCAATAGTGATATTCAAATCTTCATAAATCAGTCAGTTTAAGTGATTTGAAATTAACTCTTAAAAGTCAGTGATTTAGTTGATTGGAAATTAACTCTATGACCACCATAAAATCTGTGCTTTCTCTTGTGGTGTATGCATTCTCCTTAATATCCGATCGAATAAAACATCACATACAAAAGTACTACATAGATCAAACACATCAAAAGTAAACATAACATTTCAATAGTTGCCAAAAACAAAAGAGAGAAAAATACAATTAATAAGCAGACGATATTTAGAAAAGTACAAATATTTAGACTTGAAAATGAAATTATCTGAAATTAAAAACACGCGCAGACGATATTTACAAAAGTAAAAATATTCAAACCTGAAAAGGAAAATATATGAGTTATTCCATCAATAAATGCCATAAGTTTGTTTACATCTTCATTATTTTATGAGTCATTAAATATCAAAATGGATCCGGGACTGAATAAACACCCTGTACAGAGAGTGTAAAAGATCATAAAATAATTTTTTTTGAATTTATTTTTCAGAAAAAACAATATTTTATATTTATTTTATTTCCTACAAACGCGTGCCAAAAATTATTTTTTTGCAGATTTCATTTCCAAAAAGATTTAATTTATTTTCAGTTAAAGCTTTAATCAATGTGATGGCAACACTTTGAAAAAAGCTATTTTTTTTCTCAGGAATGCGAAACGTGCTTAATCCTCATTTTTATTTTTGACGAAAAAAATTATTGAAAAACATAGTTAAAATATTTATTTAAAAATTCATTAAAAATAGAAATTTAATTTTAAGATTAAAACAGTAGTATCATTTAAAAGATAAATTTTTTATCTTTAAGTTCGTGTAAAAATCTTTTTTGTGCGGTAATATTTTCGGCAGTTATAGCAGAAACACGTCAAAATTTCGCTTAATTTTTAAATAAATAAAATTCTAGTTAAAAATTCGAAAAAATAACCCCCAGGTGCACATTCCCGGCCTCCAAGGTATACACGTGCCAAATTTGGTAGCTGTAGGTTGAATGGTCTGGTCTGTAGAGCGCCAACACACACACACACACACACACACACACACACACACACATTGAGCTTTATTATAAGTATAGATAGATGACTATTAATAATGACTATATATAGAAGTATTTAATATAAGAAGAATTTAATACATTTTCATTCTATTTAACATTTTATTTCAAACTCTTGTATATAGTGAAAACAAAAACAAATTTGCTATAATAATATTTCTGGTAAGTGTGGTTGGTACAATAATGAGGATAAAAAGCATATCATAATATATATAATACATAATATTTGTTTTACGTACCATTTTGATTATTTTCTTTTAGTCGTCCAACTCTTTAGTAATGAAATCAAATATGCATCAAGTGGTATTCTGGAGGGGAAATGTTTTATAATTAGGATAACATTAATTTTTGCTTTATATTAAAATTATAAAAAAAAATCGTTATTCGCCAAATAATTATGAAATAAAGTATTGTTTTAATATAAGACTCAAAAGCAAATGCTTTTTACAATTGATTTGGTGTAATAATTTATATAAATTCTATAGCATGAGGTGAAATAATGAATCTTAATTACTCAGTAATTCCTTTAGTATAGAAACTACTGATTTGATTATATAACCGGAATAAAATGTGATTAAACTTTGTTACAAATTATAAATATAAACAAATTAATTAACCTTCTCATCGATGCATCCTTTAAATAACAGTTTTTTAACACGTTGTTGTTGTTTCTTATGACACTTGCCGTGGAAAAGCCCGCTGTTACGAAGACTGCGATTTTAAGCCGGTGGAGGAGCATCTCTTGTTTTTATAGTAGCGCCAACTAGGGCCATGAGTACGACTTTGCTACTCACACATCACTCATTCGCTTGCACAACCCCTTTTTACAGGAGGGCACATTCACACATCTCACAGATAGAACAACAACCAGGCCGAACCGGGACTCGAACCCAGGATGCCAGATCACGGGGGAGTGTTTTTTTAACATTGATTTAATGGCCATAATGATAGATATATTGAGAGTTCTATTTGCAGAAGATATTGTACAATATTCCCATGATATCGTTTAATGTTTCGAATGCTGGGACAATATCATAAAAATATGGTGACATTGTTGTTGGGTATTTTGCACAAATAGGGAGGGTTGACATATTAATTTTCAAAGTAATGTAAAGCAAAAAAAAAAAACTGTATCCGCAATTTTGGCACTACACTTATGATACTCTTATAAGAGACATAAGAGGCATAAGAGACAAATCAGAAATACAATATCTGCGGAAAAAATGTCTGGAAAGAATTTCCAATTTCTCTTATGCTAAATCGAGAAAGAGAAAGCATTATAATCATCATATTATTCTAATTCCAGATTTTAAATAATATCTGTGAGTTAAGACTCCCCATCTCTTAATTACATTTGACAGTCTGAAAACATAATTATGCTATATGGTCTTTATATCAAAATTATAAATTTCAATAACATTTTGGATGGAATCTGTCAATGGGAAATCCGTCAGTCTGTCAGTTCATATAATATGAAAATGATTAGTAGCCATACATTCAACGAGCTGCATAAATGAAATTCAATAGATGAATTTTATAATCAGGCCAAAATTTTATAATCAGACTCAGAGTGTCAAATTTCTGACCGAATCCGTTCATTAAAATCCGATTGATCTATTTCGAAAATTGTGAACGAGATAAGCCCAAAACATAACAAACAGTATAAAAAATATGGCAAATGATTTTGATACCTAAATTCTATGTACCCGTCGAATTTTGGATACAAGTTGCAAATCAGCCAGAGTGGTTTCCACGAAATAAAGGAGTTATCTATCTTCCTACATAAAATCTATGGATTTGGAAATTTGAGTGCCATGAATGCAAATTTGAGTAACATGAAATAAAGTGAATGAATTTCAAAACGAAGCACTTTGTACTTCTTAAAAAAACCGGGTATGAATTTTGGGTACACTTTTATGAACCCATTTGGCACAGAATTAGTAATACGACCGCACATCAAATCTTATTTATCTAATTAACTGCTTCTTTTTAATTTTACGTATATGCAATGATTAAATCTTTAGACCAACCATAAGTTAATAACAACATTTAATGTGTATTTTTACTTTCAATGGTTACACTGTTACCAAATGTTATCTATCTAGCTCTTGGCATATTGTAGTTACAGTATTCACTTGCATATGGGCAGACAAATGTACGTAAATGCTGTGAATTGATGTCGCTTAATATTTAATAGAAATCTAAAAATTCACAAGAGAAACCTCAATTATACAAATATTTTTTCCGGCCTCGTTGAGATGCGAAACACAAATTTTGTCACAATCCTGATTTCAATTTTTTTTTCATAACAATTTTTCCATATAAGAGAAAGTCAAAAAAAGGAGATGCAATATGCATATTGGATTTTTGCGAAGAAATTTTACAAGAAAAGTATTATATTCTATTCAGAAAATTCAAGGAGAAAAGTATTTGTTTGTTATTTTCGCATCTCTGAACATTTTTATTAAAGCCCGTAGACAAAAATTTAAAAAAAAATAAAATTTAAATAAAATATCAAACTTGATATGAAAGAAATTTTCTGCCAAAATGTACCAAACCGGATAAAATTAAACTTTTTTTTTAATAGCAAAGTTAATAAAAGTGATACTAACCTGCATAGTTTGCATTTAGGGGGGAACTAACTCAAAACACACTAACACGTAAAATATTCTGAAAAACCTTTACCATATAATTTCACCTCAAATAAATGCCATTGAATAAACTGAGCACTTGATAAAAGAAACGCTAACCGCAACTCAAATACTAAACATTGTGGTCTGATTAGAGATTTTTCGTACACAATAGTAAGATGATAGTGTCAATGAAATTGGCGAGAAGAATGGGGTTGAGTAACTTCTACTAAAATAATCAGATATTATATGAAGTGATATCTAATCTCCGTTTCGAATCCAAGATCCAAGGGGAAAAAAACTTAACCACACTATGTAATAATATTTTGTGATATGTGTGCTTTAGTTATTCAATAGATAAATTACTTAATTCCTCAAAATATATGGTAGATAGTCCAGAACTCTTCATATACTATAGAAAGGGTGATCCATCCATCTGTAAATATAGAACGATTTGTCGCAATGAGAAGGAGATGCGTGTAGGCATTTCTAGCCCTTTTAATTTATCGTATATAAAGTATTATAATCATCAAACAATTCGAACTCGAGATTTTGAAACTAACGGAATTTCCCTGCGTTTTAAAAACACATTTTTGGAAAATGTTCGTGACAAAGGTAACTCACAAACAATTTGAACTAGATGATGACTGAAGTTTGGTATATGGTCTTTACACCAAATTTTTAGATTTCTGTCAAGTTTTGGATAAGATCCATTCGGAAGAAGTGAGTCAATTCGGCTGTTTGAATATAAATTAATTCGATAATGACAAAACGAAAAGAACTAGACGGATAAGATTCCGTGCCCAAATTTAACATCCATCGTGTATCTATCAAATTTTGGGTCAAATATAGCAAGAGTCTATACTTTCGGAAGCAAATAAATGCGATCGCTCAAAACTGTAAGGATTTGAATAGATGATATTTGGTGTATGATTTTGTGACTAATATTATGAATCTATGCCAAATTTTAGTTTTAATCAATTACGAAAAACGCTTCTAAATCTGAAAATCGATTTCCGGATACCATGTCAGAGATGAATCGTCAAAAAATTCACCAAGAATCAGATGATAGAATCAGTAAAAATGCTGAATTCATGACAAGGATTAATGTTTCGGGACTATTTTACGCCAAGCTAGACCTTCTTTTGTATAATACCTTTATTAGAGGGTATGCGAGAAATTATGGGGAAAAAAATCTCGAAGATTTTTTTTTTAATTTCAATATCCGAGGCCTTGCTTAGTATCTTTAATGTTTGAATTTGATATATCAAATTTGATGATTTTGAGACTACAGTTTTAGTTCTGTATTAACTTTTCTTTCCAATCGTTTGGGAAAAACGCGTCTAAAATACAAATTCGATTTCCGGTTACAATTAACCGCATGCCAGGGATGAATCTCCAAAACCACGCCACGGATAACACGATAGATTTAGAAAAATGCTAAACTAACTCCATAGGTCTCGTAACTATAGTACACCAAAGCCATTTAAGGTGTTCTATGCCTTACCTAAGATCCACAATTTTTTATAGAAGGTGAGAAGTAATATTTTTATTGGAGAGTATGAGAAAATTTAGGGGAGACCACTAAAGCTGTTTTTTTTTTTCTTTCCTTTACTTCATCTTTTATTTTTTTAACATTCTTCATATTTTCATACTTAAAATTTTCCGATGCCAGTCCTTTATTCTCCAGATTTATTTTAAATTAAATTTAAATGTCAGTGGAATAGTCCCCTTTAAACTTTCTTGCAAATAAAAGTATTATCAATCTTTCCTAAATTTTTTTAGCCTTAAGCAAAGTCATGAACTCTACCAGGTTTTTTGTTTGTTTGTTTTGTTTTGTTTTTTATTTCAGAGTCCCACACATAAGCGTTATATACCTCATAGTATAATAAAGAAAGTCGAGAATGTATTTTTGGCTCATTTTTTGTGAGCCGATTGAAACCAAAATTTGACATTAAGTCACAATTTTAGTAACAAAATCCCATATAAAATTTCATTTATGCAAGTCTTGCATTTTATCCCGTTTATATCCCGTTTATATGCATGCGAATTTCACTTACAAACGATCACTCTGCTGACGGATTAAGATCAAAATTTTTCATGAATCTGCACTTTGAATCTAAGAAATGTTACCAAATTTAATTAATATACTTATTTACATGTTACAGTTTTCGTGTTCTCTTGCCCTCAGACAGACAAACTTCCTAGGAATGAATTTCGTTTAAAATTTAATAAAAAATATCCATGTTTAGTGTAAATACAATATTGCATACATTTGATATATCATATGAAATTCCGCCCTTTTAGCTCAAAGCATTTTTGAATTATTTTGTTCATAAATAGATAAAGATAATGACAGACATAGAGAAGGACTTGATTTGAAAAATTTGCTTTTCGGATTCAGGATATATGAAGCTTGAAAATTTATCAAAATTTGGAGTTCGTATTTTTTGCCGATTACCATATTTTTCTTTTCTATGCTTCATGTAAGTGTAAATGAAAGGTATTTTTTTCGTTTGATTTGTAATTAATTCTTTTAATAACAAAAAAAATGATTTTTTAATTATAAAGTTAAAAAAAATATTGTAGATTTTTAATGCATAATTTTAAGTCGTTTCTTTAATGTACCAATAATCCGGGCAAATTAACAACAAAAAAAAATTTTTTGTTGTTAATTTAGGGGAAGTTGGGTTTTGTAAGTTGGGGTAAAATGTGTTCTACCCTCTTATGTGTGTGTTTCTTCAGCCACGTTTTTGTTCCAACTTAACAAGGGCCAAAGTGATCTGGGGATAAAATCACAGATACAGGACCAAAAAATTTTATGTTCGAAATCCAATAACCCCTCAAGTCTGTCGTGCATTATCCTTGTGTATGTAAATTCTGGCATCAAAGATGAAGCGTTCTGCCATTGGTGTGTTGTAAAATTCTCCATGAAGGGAGAACGATCCTAATCGTCAGGCCGCGGCTCAAAATGACGTAGAACATCCCAAAATAGCTATCACATTCCTCCAAAATGGAATGATAATCTTCTGAATTAAATTTTCTTAAACTGCGCATGAATGCATCTTGAGAACGAGGCTGCGATATCACTAAAAGATATTCGAATTCCTTATAAAGACAAATCGATCTCGTTGCAAGAATCTTCAAACTTTTGCAAAATGTCGAGTAATGTTTTCAATATATTATTAATGAGAAGCACGTTCGATTGTGAAAATTAATTTTGAGCAACTATGAAATTGGATTTTTATAAATATTGTCCGAGTGAAAAGTATTGCCAAATGAAGAATCCCCCCCCCAACGTAATCGGTTTACCATACGTATCTGCACATAAATTTCTACATCTGAGGATGTATACGTTCTTCATTCTTCACATCCACACATATTTTCTTCATTCTGCACATACATATCGTCATGTGATACCGGTTTCCTCCTCTCTTCCTTTCTATCTTCCTTAACAATTTGTGACGCAATTTAGCCAACAGATGGCTCTTGTGACAAAAACTAAACCATCCTTAAAATTTTGAGGAATGAATTTTTGAACATCTCTATACATTCTTTAAGTAATTTGCATTGTTTCCATGCACCTGCCTTCCCTGAAAATTTAAAAATAATTTATAATCACCCTAAAGATAAGACCGTAAAAAAGGGGGAGCTTATTTTTAAATAATATAAGGGATATGAGTAAAGGTTTCACACTAGTTTCCAGAATTCCACTAGCAATTTTGTTTTTATGTAAAAGGGGTTTTAGTATCCCTTTGAGCATATATTGATGCATAGAGCTTTATCTCACAAATATAATATTATATTTTCTTATTAGAATTTCGAAAATATTTTGGACGCATTGGTGGAAAAATTATACCCAAAAAGGCTCAAATGTAAATATTTTCATCAATATTTTCTTTAAAGTCAATCACAATTCCCATTTGAGAGCTACCCCAAATTTTACAATGCAGGAATTAA
Organism: Argiope aurantia; assembly: GCA_026543865.1. Classification (NCBI taxonomy): domain Eukaryota; kingdom Metazoa; phylum Arthropoda; class Arachnida; order Araneae; family Araneidae; genus Argiope; species Argiope aurantia. Next base: position 815,547 of record JAPMOR010050149.1, on the reverse strand, counting down.
GGTATATTTTAACTCAGCCAGTCAAATAAAATCAAACACAATCTTCACGATTACAAAAACTGTTTGTAAAGCATTTCTATTATACAGTGCTTTTAAATGATGTTTCCAATTACAAATTAAAACGAGTTATTTTTAAACTAATATGATGAATTCTCGAATGCATACTCTCTTATAATAAAATAATGCCTCGTAATAACGAGGATAAATTTAGATAACCAAATATCTGAAATAATAACGTAATGAAACAATAGGCCCCTGTTTTCGTATTTTTTTAATTAATAACAAATATTTGTTTTCCGTTCCCCCATTTATTTTTATTGCATGCCATGAGACAAGCTTGCGTGGGTACAATCAAGCAATCAACAACTGCCGAAATGTTTTAAATGAAATCCCGGGACGTAATTCGTTCATAATGACTTCGTGAATCAAATTTGTCTTTGGGGTAAACAAAAAAAGAATTAGATCTGAAAAAGATCCCTGAAACTGAGATTTTAATGTGAATTCGTCTAATTTCCCGAATATTTTCCATGATGTATTAAATATTCGTACTTGTTTCTGTATTGATCTTCTAGGTAGAAAAAAAATCTTCGATTGCAAAAATGACTTAAAAATTGTATGAAGGAGTTATGAGTCACAATATAATGCTTTCTATTTCTGTAATTAAGGTATCAAGTATTTTTTAATACTGTCATTCGTTAATATAACTTAAACGATCTAAAATTAACAAAACCAAACAAGCATTTTTATTGCAATCGAATTCTTAATGAGATAATTTCTCTATTATCATAAGCACAAGCATTGCTGATTTGAGTAAGAGCGGTAATTTATGATTCTTGTTATACAAAATGATCTTCTAAAACACATAAGCAGAGATATAAAAAGGACTAACGTGTGATAAAATCCATCTACGGAGGAATATCATGTAAAGCTATTATGCATTGGCTAATGAAGAACTTGATGCATAAAATCAACTATTAATTGAAAAGAGCTGATGAGATAACAGATATTTAAAAAATAACTAACGCGTGATAAAAGCGATACATTTAATTGTCCGCAACGAAGTTTGATGTACTTAAATTCATCATAATTAGGTATTAAAGAAGTTGATAAATAAAAAGAGCTAGCTACTACATTAAATGAAATGAAAAATTCATCAGAGATTTAACGAAGAACGAACTCTTGATATATTTAAATGTGATGTGAAACGAAATTTCCCTGGTATAAAGCCTTTATATATTAACTATTGAAGAACCGCTATTTTATGGGCAGGAATAACATCAGAAATTTAACAAAGAACTAACGCGTGATAAAAGTGATACATTTAATCATCCGCAATGAAGTTTGATTCACGCAAAGCCATTATATATTGACTATCAAAGGAACTGATGAATGAAATGAACTATTACATTATAATGAAGTGAAAAAGACATCAGAGATTTGATGAATTCTTGCTATATTTAAATGTGCTGTCTATCTATAACGAAATTTCCCTGACATAAAGCCTTCATATAGTGAATATTGAAGAAACGCTATTTTATGAGCTGGAATGACATCAGAGATTTAGCAAAGAACTAACGTGTGATTAAATATCAATACATTTAAACTAACAGTCAATCTACGAAGGAATTTGACTTACGTAAAACCATTACACATAGACTATTGGGGAACGAATAAAATAAGCTACAACTGAAAAGGAATTCAGATTTTAAAAAAATAACTTGCTGCAAAATCAACGTATTTAAATGCAACTAGATTTATGCTAAACCATTATGCATAGGTTTTTGAAGAACTTCATTGTGCTTGATGTTCCCTTTTGGGTGATAATCAAACTGAATAGCACTCAAAACAAAATTGTGAAAAATGGTTTGAAATACTTTTCCTATTACTTAGTTCCTGCGTTTAGTCTATTCGCCGTTTATTTTCTGTCGATTGGAATCGATGTGACGATCGCATTTACCGATTCAAAGGTTGGCTTGGCTTACGTGTCCGTCAATGTTTTATCAGTCCTCCTTCGTTGTTCTTTGTTCCACCAGAGAAAAAACATTCGTCGTCTGATGAAGACTTTGAACCAAAAGAAAATTAAAATGAAGAATCGAGCCAAAAATGGGTACTTCAGCTTCTCGTACTTCATTTTACTGTTTATTATCATTTTACCAGTAATTCTTGCTGCATTGTTCACATACATGTCATTTGGTGAAGAAGAAATAGCTGAATTCTATACTTACGGATATAACGTCACAACAGACCCTAAAAGAATCTCTGTTTGCTTCTTCGGTGATTACATGTATTACGTGGTATATATACAATACCCATGTATTATTGGGCTATCCATGTATCTTGTCATAAACCGTTGTGTTATTTTTCTTCATCAATTTCATGTAAGCCTAAACAGTACGAAGCTTTACGACTTTCCAACAAAAAGCACTGATTTATTGAAGGATTATGATCTCGTATGTGATACGGTGCGTCTTTTGAAAACTACATTGTCTACTCCATTGTTTTTAATTTTTTTAATTAGCTTTTTGCACATGTACATAACTCTGTACAACATTCTGAAAGAATCCGTTCCGCCTTACTACATGATGGAACTAATTACAAATACTTGTACAGGTTTGTCTATCCTGATTTCTCTAACCCTTGCGAGTTCTCGTGTATCAGACAGGCTTCAGGAGATACGAGTGACATCTCAGAAATTATCGAATATCATAAACCAGGAATACTCGAGTGCTTTTTGTGGCAAGAGAAGTACCTTTCTTCTAGAGAAAATAGAGGGCAGAGAGATCATTTATTTATCTGCTTGTGGAATGGTCGATCTCAAAAGGAGCTTACTTCTGTCAACTTTCGGTTCCTTCCTCACTTATGGATTACTGATTGTCAATCTGTACTGAACTTGTTCTTCTACATCTCCCACCACCACCAATGAATCCCTTTGTCTCAGAAGACCTTAACAAGATACGAATTACTCAGAAGTTTTCGAATCTCATAAGTCAGAAGTACTGGGGTATTTTTTGTGGTGAAAGAACCATCTTTCTTCTGGAGAAAATAGAACACAGAGAGTCATACCGTTCAGTCTTGCCTACCCGTGAAACAGTTCTTCTAAAAAAAAAAGCTACTTTTGCCCACTTTTTGCATCCTCTTCACTTATTGGTTACTGGTTGTCAATCTGTACTGAATTTGTTCTTCTACTTTCCTTCGCCTCTCCCCTAATGAATTCCAGCATCTCGAAAGTGGTTCACGAGATACCAGTGAATCTCAGAAGCTGTCGAATCTCATAAACTAACAGTACCTTTTGTGGCAAAAGAACCATCCTCCTTTTGAATAAAATAGAAGGCAGAGAGTCATATCATTTATTTTTGTTTTCTTGTGGAGCAGTCAGTCATAAATGGAGTTTCCTTTTGCTCATATTCGGCATTCTCTTTCTTATGGATTACTTGTTAATCTGTTCTGAATTCCTTCTTCTAATTTCGTGCTCGTAAATGAATAAAATAATACAAAAATTAATAAAATGTGATCGTTCAGCTTTCTAATGACTAACTTCTTCCTATATCTTCAATATCATTTTAAGATTGCTGGCCTAATGGCCAGTTTAACCCCTTAACTGTTTTATTTTTCTATACCCTCTTATTAGGTGATTACCCGCTTGGTATAAAAATAAACTGTATTATCGATACAACTATGAGTTTCACAACACATCTGAATTATTATTAATTTCATATAGAAATATAATGACTGCGAACAATTGATTTTAAATTTAAAAATGTTATAAATTGATGCACGAGGTGAGTTGAGACACATGAAATAAAGATTAAAATTCAAAGGAATGTAGAAGGAAAAAGGGACCCTTGTAATTTTAAGAATAGTTTTTGCTCATTTTAATTATCCACAATCGTACAAATCATTTTCTCTTTTTAACATGGATCAAATTAGAAAGATATTGTTACAAACCTGCAATTCGGCTTCCCAGCATAGTTTGTTCCATCATCGGAAAGACTGTTTTAAAGTCATCGGTATTGGAAGGAGTCCGTGTGTCGCGTCGGAGTTCCCAGAGCTTGGCGACAAACTTGGCGACGAATTTGGCGACTTTGGCGCCAAAATAGATTATACCCGAAACTTCGAGAATTTTCCCGATCCGTCCAGTAGGAACCGAGATACGCCTCGAACGTTCCTGATTGGTTGAGAGGCTTCTTGCCCCGCCTCCTGTGACCTATAAAAGGGACTGCAGCTGCCATACAGAGTAGTCGAAGAAGAGTAGTCGGAAGCGACGGAGCGGAGTAGTCGGAAGCGACAGAGAGTAGTAGTCGGAAGCGACAGAGCAGAGCAGTCGGAAGCGACGGTCAAGAACTGGTCTTCCAGGGATTAGCAGAGCAGCGACGGAGTCAAGCTAGTGCTGAACTGAGCTGTGCGCTACTCTCTGCAGTAGAGTTTTGTTGTGTGCTGTTGTTTACACGTCTCGCGGCTGAAGATAATTGTCTTCTCTGTGCTGTATATAGTTGTCGTCTTTGTGCTGTCTTGTGCGCATTCGTGTAAATAAACGTCTTTGTTTCTTTTTCTACTGCCGCCTGCTGATTGAGCGTTCTCCACACCATATAACTTTCACTATCCAAACGAACCCCGGGAAAATTTCGTAACAATAGGTTACTTCAAATTTTGCTGTCATTACTTATTGCACTTTTACTTCTTGATTCTTAAAAAAAATTGCATTGGTTTCAAATATGCAACTTCACGACATACTTTTTACGAACAAAAGGAGGTTACATGCACTTATCATATGATAATTTAACTTGACTCAAATACTTATAAATTTTTATATCGATAATCCAAAGTAAACGTTTTCTTATTTTAAATAAAATAATATAAAAATAATGGAATAATATAGTAATATCTATATTATTTCGTCCTTTTTCTAAAAAAATTTGATTTATAAATTCAAAGAAATAAAAAAGACTACTTCTCTATTTCTTAGATATTATATCGATATTTTATAGACCTGGCTTTTTACATCAGGCTGAAAAGTGTATTTTTCGAGGTACTATTTGATGCCAGCATGTAAAAGGCCCACGATGTCAGGGTAAGCCTCCAAAAGACAAGTTCCCTAATCGTTGTTCAACGATATGAGAAACTTATCGGAATCGATATTAAACATCCAAACGTCTTCAAAGCGTGCCTGTGATCATAATTTGGATTTAGATTCATTAATAATGCCGCTCATATTGAATCTGGAAATTTCATAGACGACGAAAGACTTTCTCAATTCGTGGAACAGCAGAAGAATATAGAATGTAAAATAAAAAAATTCTCATAGATTCCCCACCCGTTCCATTCTTAAAACATGTAGTATTTGGCATAAATTCAAAACGTGTTTTCACTTCAATTATGTATGTTTTTTGTTTCAGAAAAGAATTAAATCTTAGATTTGGGTCAAAATCCAAATAATCCCATCTAAAGGTATGCGAAATATTGCAACAGAAGCTCAGCTTTCCAAAAGAAAGGAGAGAGAGAGAGATTCACTGAGAATAAAAAAAATTTCCAAGTAAGGATTTCCATTTCCGTGAAGAATTGATGCAATCTTGAGCTGCCCTCGACATCAGTGATCCTCAACTTGCAAGCCAAGAAGCCATCTTTATACTTCAAAGATTTGGAATGAATTCCTTCCTCTAGAAAGACCTCCACCCATTTTCTAGACAACTGTTGGGTATACGAGAAAAGAAACAGAAAAAAGTGGTTTTTCCCAAACTTTCCTCTTGTACTTTCAAATAAAAGTGCTATTTCCCATCTCCCGCAAAAATTGTGGACCTTAGGTAATACAGAGAATGCTTTACGTAACATTCGCTTTCAATATTTAGGAAATTTTATAAAATTAACATTTTTACTAAATCTATCGTGTTATCCATGGTGTGGTTTTGACGTTGAATCCCTGGCGTGCTGTTAATAGTATCCGAAAATTGAATTTGTATTTTAAATGTATCTTTCCCATTCGATTGGAACCAAAATTTGGCACAGAGCTACAACTCTAGTCCCGAAAACACTTATCAAATTTGATATATTTAAGTCATTGTGTTTTTTTTTAATTATCGTGTTTATTTGTTTCTGAAAATGCAAACCGACAGACTTTAATCAATCGATGGATTGGTCTAAATTTTGATGGATGTCTACAATATATATGTTAAATATGTGTGCCGAATTTTATATCTTCATTTTGTAATTATGGCGTTGACTTATATTCGAACAGACAGGCAGGCAAACTTCTCCAGAAAACCTTTTGCTCAAACTTTGATAGAAATCTATAAATTTGATGGCAAGACAATATACCACATTTCAAGCTCCAAATTTTGTCACATACAGACAGACAATATTTTCTAAAAATTTGTTTTTCGGGCTCAGAGAGATCTGAGACGTGGAGATTCGTCAAAATCTTGAGTTCGAATTTTTTGACGATTTTAATACTTTCTCTATAATCTGATAAATAAAAAGTAAAAGTGTAGATCAATGTGTTCATGAATTCTTTCTAAATTACCTTCGTAACTGCGGTACAAAAATCCTCTATACTTATAGCTGAAGAAATGTCTACCATAAAATTGGAAATTTCAAGACTTCGAAACACCATTTTTTCATATTGCTCGAATCGATATATCAGCTTTAGAGAGACAAGCAGACCATCAAAAGAGGATGTACTAAATCGTTTGTTTTTATTTTTTCCTCATCGAGTTTTAAATAGTTATCACGAGATGTCGCAGACTGGTCCAAATCGAACTTCACCTGGAAATAAAAAAAAACAATGAGTAGCAAAATATGTTTCATAAAACAAATTATGTTTTCATCAGGATTGTAGAGAAACTAGAACATTGTCCCAAAATTGCTCCTTTAAAAAAAATTACGGAGATAAAAAAAATGCCTCTTTAAATCAACGCGCGTTTTGTCTAACTCTCAAATAATGATTCATATTTCAAATTACGAAAAGTAGTAAGGCTCCGATAAGCAATGGCAAGGAAAGGTTAAAACCAGTAAGATCACAATTTAAAAATAATTTAAGTTTTGATCCTCGAAACTCGTGATTTTACATCAAACTGACTTAATTTTTAATTTTTCTTGAAATTAATATGCATTTACAAAATTTTCCCTAACATTTACCGTGCAATAAGTATTATTTTGATGTATAATTAAAATAAGATATCAAATAATAATATCAAAACGTGCATTGTTTAACTGCTGAAATATTAATATATCGCACTTTCAATGATTAAATGAAATAATCACATATTTTAAATGAAATAAAAAATATTTTGTAGCGTTACATCATTAATTGCTAAACGTATATCGTGAGTAAATAATACATTTTTATGAATGAGCTTGTAAATTCATCATGAGTAAATCGAGTCCCAAACCGTAAAAGATTTAGTTTGTTCAATTAAAAGCCATATTTATAAACTATTTAATTAGAATGGGAAAACAATCATATTTTAGAAGGATTTTTTTTTCCCTTTAACTTTTGGCTAAGCTTATGGTACCAAATCGCAAGCTTTCATTTTTAATCTACTTCCTTCTGCGCAGCGAATCAATCACTCAATATGGTTTGATTACTGCTGCCCTCTAGCCGAAGAAAAACATGTTATCAATTGCAGATTAATTCTATTTAGTGTTAATGAGAAATATGACACATAATTTTTTGTGCAAATCGTGACGCAATGTTGCCCGGTTGTCTAACCCACTTATATTCGATTATTTTTAATAACTAGATATCACTGAAGGTCACCTTGACATCCAAGCACACAAAATGATTTGCCATTATAACAGGCTTTTACTGCCAGCTGTTTTCTCAATTTTCATTGAAATTTATCACCATTTCTAGAATGCGTTTAGCTATCGCAGAAAGAACAAGGATTAGTTGTAACAAAGGAAAGTTCTAACATGCACGTTACGCTGTGGTTTATACAATTTTTAATCAGAATTTTCGCTAAACAGGATTCTTAAGATGATTCCTCTTACGACAGTATAATCAGTGACCATCAAAACTGGTAATAAGAAATTGCGAACACGTGCTCCGTTTTACTAAATAAAAGAAGGAAAAAAATAATTTTGTAAATTTAAAATGACTAATTTTTTTTAAGAAAAAAAATATTTTTTATTTATTTACTTAATCTATGTATTAAACATTTAAAGAACTGTTTAATTTTTTTTAATCATTGCAAATTTTTTTATAAACAACAAAAATGACCGGAACTGTGGAACAAATTGTAACAAATTCTCTGAGCAAGATATTTCCCTAAGCATGTTCACTGTTCTCTGAATGGTGATAATAGAGGTTCACTTAATAAATAAAGGTGAATCTCTGTTTTAGACGTATTTTTTCCTAATCAATTGAAATCAAAATTTCATAAAGAATCACAACTGCAGTCACAAAATCGCTTACCAAATTTTTACCAAATATCGAATTTAATATATTTAAATCATTGCATTTTGGAGTTATCGCTTTTGACTTCCTCTGAATTGATTTTGCCTAAAATTTGATGGAAATCTACAAATTTGGTCTAAAGACAGTGTGGCAAATTTCATCCGTCTATGACAATTTATCATTGTCATATACAGACATACAGATGGACAAATAGAATGATAAAAATGTGTTTTTTGAACTCAGGTTAGCCACACGGAGATTCGTCAAATTCTCTATTTCGAATGTGCTCAGAATTACAATACTTTTTCTATACTTCGTATACAGAAAGTAAAAATTATTTTTTAAAAATCGTAACTTACTCACATGATATAAAAGAAGTGGAAAAAACAAATGAAACTGTAATTTATAAGAAATGAAACCAAGAAGAAATGATAAGAGAAAGGAAAAGATTTAAGAAAAAAAATCCAATGAGAAAACATTGAATTATCTTACATGTTCAAAAAAGAAGAACGGTTTTGCTCTAATTTGCAGAGATACGAATAGCAATTATGGCGAAACAATATTAGAATATTACATCAACATCCCGTTATGAACTATGTTAGGATTCTTTTTTGTAAGATCACATAATTTTAAAGAACTGTCAGATGACAAGGATGGCTACTGAGCTAACGTTCAATCTCCTCTTTCCTTCCCACACTGCACATAGAGGAGGACCTTCAGTCGTGATTTTTCATTAGCGGAACACCAAACCCACTTTTATAAAGATTCTACGGCAAAATCCGAGTCTCAAACCAGAAACATTCTAGCCCCGAGACTAAGACATAATAATCAGGCCACTGCTGTCCGCAATTTGGATGGAGTAAAATAAATTCAATGCTTAATTTGTAAAATATAGACACAAAACTTATGTGATAGGAAAAAGTCTGGCATTTTCTTGTTTAATTGCAATTCTGATACAAAATTTTGATTGACAAGTTTACAAACTTTTACAAACAACCGACTTTTATTGACTGAATAATTTATATTTATTTTACTTGCAACTTGATACTTTGTTTTACCTACGATTTGATATCATTCATTACCTCCACGCAAAGTAATATTAATTACCAAATGCCTTATAGACAGGGTGATCAAGAAATAACAGGAGATGTTCCGAGCCCTGTAGCGTGTTATGTATTGGACGAAATATAACAACATTTGGCCACCATACACATTAAGATATGCGGTTTCGTTTTATCAAAAAAAAAATAGTACCAAAAAACGCAAATAGGGAAAATTCTGGCGTTGCGATCGAAAACTTTATTATGTGATTTACTTATACGGGTACTTTGTGACATGAGATAGAAGATAAAACGAAGGGTTGCGGTAATTTATGTCATTCTGCAAGAATTCGCCCGTCGATTATTTGTTCTTCGTGAACGCGCCTAATTAGTCAAGCTGATTTATCAGCGAGATGAAAATGCCAGTGCTGCTCTTCGTGAATACCGGCGATTAAAACAGTTACGTAAAGGACAGATGACCATAATTAACTTACGAAGAATGGTTTGAAACAACAGGAATTCTTGGTGTGCAACCAGGCCGAGGACGTAAAGGTATCAAGCAGGAACAAGTTGAAGAAGCTGCAACTGCCGTTATGGATCAGGCGATAGCTAATAAGCAGGGTACCAGCAGTGCACGTTCAATATCACGACAAACAGATATCCCGTCCTCGACGATGCAAAAGATATTGCGTAAGATCTTGAAGTTTTATACGTATAAGATAACATCTATTAACTGATGACACTGATCTGAATCTTGACAATTTTTGGTTGTGGGGCAGTTCTGGTTCACATGAAAGGCATTGTGTGTCAAGGACATGTTCCTGACATTCCTACTTTAAAAGATCAAATAACGCTACGTGTCAGACGAATAAATGCCGATATGCTGCGAGCCACCATCGAAAACCTCGTGTACCGCATCAATTATTGGAACATCAAATGGGTGGTCACCTTTGAGGCAAATTTGTAAGTTGCTATAATAAACATTTTTTATTGGTATTTGGTGTGTTTGTGTTTACTATTTCCATTGGCAGTTATGTATTCTTTTTCCACACATTATGCGCCTGAAGCGCCAGGATTTCCCCTATCGGCGTTTTTTTTGTACTTTTTTTTCTTGATAAATTAAAACCGCATGCTTTAATGTGTATGGTGACTAAATTTTGTTGAATTTCGTCCAGTACATAACACGCTACAGGGCGTCGAACACCTCCTGATATCTCTTAATCACCCTGTACTTTAATTAATAAAAGAATGGCAAAGAGAACATTATCTTTAAGTACTTTTATTTTTATTGTTGCAACTCGCCCCATGTCTGTTACAATTTGCGTTTATATCTTGGACAATTTTTGAAATAACTTTTTTTTCTCTCTCTCTCTCTCGAAAATCAATAAAATGATTGAATTCTTTTGATGCATATTACGAATGAAAAGCTAAACTATAAATAAATGCAGTTACAATCAAGGTACCGTAAATACCTTTAAAATGTAAATTTTTTTTCAAAACCTCCAGTCTACCCTATCTTTAACGCCGACAGTCCAGGTGATATCTACATTTCATGAGCATCAGCTACGTAGAGAGGCAATCATTGCAGAATACAAAATCTAAAAAGTACGAAACTTGGGATCTTTCAATAATCAACTTTCTTCTTTACACATGACGCCCTAGATTTACGATTTTGTTTCTTTCTTATTTTCACAAGGCTGATATGTTAAATGTGTGTTCTGAGTGATTCATGATTTCTAACATTCCTGAAAACAGATGGACAAGCTTGCGTTTAGTTTTGAACCTCCGTATTTCCTGCATCTGGGTTTCTTTCTTTTATTCTCAAGACATCTTGAGAATGAATGCGAGATGTTATTGCGCAATCATAAATTCTAAAAGTCTTATTTAATCATTCATTATTAATTCACATCAAAATTCGCGTAAATGTTACTGTGCATAAACGTATGTAAAAGATTAAATTCTGTTTTCATTTATAAAGTGAATGCAAAGCAAATAAAAAATTGTACTTTAACTGAATTATTATTAAATAGTCTCTGAATACAGTGAAAATTTCTTTTAATTCTGCTAAAAAAAACTTTATTATTATTAATAAGGCATCATTGTCTAAATGTTTGCTTCAAACTGTATGTTACTTTCAACAGACTAGCTACGAATTAATCGAAAACCCATTGTTTTCTAAGTATCCAATTATTATTTACACTTAATAACGACATTTGTTTCTATCTACCAGTTTGAAAGTAAAATTTCTTTATATTAAAGTGAGAATCTGGATTTTTTAATCTTATGTTCATTGTCAGATTCTTTAGTATCTTAGAGAATTCGAGGCTCAATCTTGAACTTTTTTTTTAATGTGATGGTGATCATTTCAGAAGATTCTTATTATAAGTGAAGGAAGCGCAGGGAAGTGATAAGTAGTTACATAAAGTGTTCTTTACTTTGTTTTTTTAGCAAATAATATTGTTAAAAGTTTTGAGATCTGTGATGCTAAAAGTAAATTGATTTGAAGATTTCATTAAATTTTTTTTCGGGGGGGGGGCAATTAGAATAAAAACCCCATTATTAATGTTCAGTCAATATGAAACATCGGATACATCAAATTTTGAAGAGATGCCGAAAACTTAAAATGAAAGAATTATTTTCTAAATTCCATTGCAAATAAAAATTGGGCAAAAATATCCTTTAAATATTGTTATGCAATTGACAATCAATATTGCAAATAATTGAGGATGTGAAATGAAGACATGTAATAGAGGAAGTTTAACACATCCTCATCTAAGTAGTCACATTCTTCAAAACTAATTTTCAGAATATCAGCTTTTGAAGACTGGTAGACTGCATTCATAGGATGAATTTTAAGCCCTATGAATGATTTTTTTTTTTACTTTAATAAATGTCCATCTGATGATTAGTAAATAATAAATTAAATTTATAAATATATACTTCATATTAAAGTTTAGTTGTATCAACGTTCCGTTTTAAAGCAACACGAGGGCTATTTTGAGGTGTACGGTCAGATAACGAGGACGATATCTGAGGTGGCACCCCCTCTCCAAATTTCCGCATCACACCAGCGGGAGGGCATTTGGCCCCGACGGTTTAATGCTCCAGTCCTGCTTACATGACGGTTCTTCAGTGGATTCGGGTCTCCGATCTGGAACCATCCGGTCCCGAAGATAGATCCTACCACCAAACCATTACAGCGTCATGTTCACCATAAGCTACAATGATTTGCTGATGAATTTTAAGCGCAGAAACTTCCTTAGCGCACGAGATGCATAATATAATTTGTACAAAATAAAAAACAAAACCGGAGAGTGAAATCCTCCGCTTACCAACAGACCAAACCCCTCCTCCCCTCATATTAAAGATTATTCATTTATGAATGCTAAAACATTGATGTCAACTTTCCAATTTCTTGGTTGACATTAATGTCAACAATTTGAGTTGAAATACTGTGGATTCTATAGTATTCATTGTTTATAACTATTAAACTACAATAATCCGAACACTCAGAGAAAATGTGACCTAATTAAAATTCAGAAACCACAATTAATTTAAAAATAAAACGCATATAGTCTTTTGCATTTTATTAAAATTCTAGCTTGCAAATGTGATAATAGATGTTCTTGTATATTTTGTCGTTTCATGTAAAACTAAGACCTGTAATTATCTCTACTTATATTAAAGATATGTGTGTGTGATGATGGGAATCTGCACCTCTGAGCGATTATTTTGAAATATTAATCAGACTTTTAATTAATGAAAAATTAAGCTGGATTTTGACGTTTTCATAGCGTTTAAAAGTTCATGTGCATAATAAATACAACTTAAATCAGAAAATTAAAATAAAAAGGCTTTAATTTCAGACTATTTGGGAAAATCATGACTTGAAATTATATCTAAACTAGCCGCCTTTGGCTACCAGCCGGTTGGCCAGTATTACCGCTCGCTACAATTTTCAATTAAATATTTTAAGTAACTGTTCTCTTAATAGATTCTCAAACAAAACATTTTTAATCTTCAAATTTTGATAGTCAAACCAAACTTATACTGTTGTTTAGATTGTTTCGTTCAATTTACTATATATATTTTGCTAATTTGTTGTCATTTCCGGTAAAACTTCAACTTTAATTTAAAGTGGAAATGATGAAATTGCAATTAATATTAAGATATTTTTTAATAAAACCAAGTGTTTTATTTTATTTATCATCTTTATTGTTATTTATTTATTATTATTATTATTTTTATTGAATATGAGTATTGCAAACAGGATCGCTCGGTATTTAAGTCTTATGTGAACTACAAAATATTTTTCATAGTTTATATAATATCTCAAAGAATAATTCAACAAAAAATTCTCAGATTCAGCATAAAATTCAGTTTTTAGTTTTGCTTTCAAAAGGATTGACATGAAATCAATAATAATATTTTGTTTCGGATTATAAATATATTTCAAAAATTATGAAGTCTAAATTTAATGCAGTAAGGTATCATATTCTGAGAAATATTCTGGACACACCAAATTTTAAATAAATGAATGAATGTTTCTATTTTCCACGATCAACTAAGACTTATTTATGAAGTTTTGAATGTTAAGAATTTAGAAAAACTTAACATTTTCATAATCTTAGGCCAATTAATCTTGAGAAACCTGCGTGCTGATTTTCTTTGAAACGATCGATGAAAAATCTAAAATTATCCTTTTTTTTTTTATTGAATAGTGATATTCAAATTTTCATAAATCAGTTAGTTTAAGTGATTGATTTAGTTGATTGGAAATTAACTCTTTTTATTTAAAATATTAGTGTTTCAAGAACATTTTGTTATTCGTAATTTCCACAGAAGAAGCTTAATGTAAAATCAAAAATTCGTTATTTATTAGAGCATTTATTAAATCAAGTTACATAAAATATAATCATTTTCTATTTAGACCATTTTAGCAGATCTGTGACTTACTAAAGGTTTACAAATCAGCTGTGTGGCCCTGATTTGAATCGATATCCTGTTCATATTAAGCAAAACTTGCCTTAAAATAAAACTGATTTATTGGATTAATAATATAGAGAGTGTAAAAGATCATAAAATAATTTTTCTTGAATTTATTTTTTAGAAAAAATAATATTTCTTATTTGTTGCATTTCTTACAGACACGTGCCGAAAATTATATTTTTGCAGATTTCATTTCCATAAAGATTTAATTTATTTTTAATTGGAGCTTTAATTAATGGGATGGCAACACTTTGAAAAAAGCACATTTTTTCTCATGAATTCGAAACGTGCTCGTGCAGCTTAAATTTTATTTTTATTTTGTACGAAAAAAATAGTTGAAAAATATAGTTAAAATATTTATTTAAAAATTTATTAAAAATAGAAAATTAATTTTAAGATTAAAGCATTGGTATCATTTAAAAGATAAATTTTTGATCTTTAACTTCATGTAAAAATCTTTTTTGTGCGGTAATATTTTCGGAAGTTATAGCAGAAACACGCCAAAATTTCACTTAATTTTTAAATAAATAAAATTCTAATTAAAAATTCGAAAAAATAACATCCAAGTGCACATTCCCGACATCCAAGGTATGCACGTGCCAAATTTGGTAGCTGTAGGTTAAATGGTCTGGCCTGTAGAGGGCCAACACACACACACACTCACACACATTGAGCTTTATTATAAGTATAGATGATTATCTAAAATCAAAAATATTCCTGGCAAGTCGGCTGATCGTCTGAAGCAACTAGTATTTCATAAACTAATAGGGTGGCATTTATTAAATGCTGCTAATATTGTCAAAACCGGATTAAGATCTCTAAGGGCCTTTAAGTAATTCAAGCCCTTTTAACTTCCATACTTTCGGAAATTGATTATTAAAAAAAGTATCTATTTTAACTTTTGATTTTAATATCTATCTATTTTTTTCTCATTTTTAGCATCTAAATAAGCATTTTGAATAAAGGCAAACTTTGACAAATTGAAATAACATAACATTTAATTTCGGATCACTTTCAGGAGTGTTGGCATAAATATCTAACATTTAAAAAAAATTTAAATTTTAAATTAATTTTAAACAAAATAGCAAACACTTTTGTTCTTTGTTTATTTGACTTTCTAACACATATTAATTACTATTCAATTATAAGATTTATTTTTTTAATGAAAAAGCTGCATATCTTTTTATAATCGAAAAATGAAATAAATCAAAATTTTCAAAAGATAAATAATTAGAAATGATATTAGAATAACGCTACAAAATTTAAACGATACTTGGTTTATTTGAACAAATCCGATCACACGGTTCTTGTAAATAAAATTAAATTATGAAATTAAATCACTTTGAAAACGCCATTAACATATCTCTCCTGGCCTCTGTAACCTCCAACATTACAGGGCCCCTGAACAGTTGCTTATTTAGTGCCATGCCCCTGATTGTTAAATGCGAGGTTGAAACAAAACTACAGAGCGAGTTTGCCTTTCAATTAGGACCTGCTTACTCACGGCTGGAATCGACTGCCAGCAGGGAATAAAAATAAACTTCGCAGGTACGGATATTGTTTTATTTTCAAAAGCTATTAAAAGATTGCTCTTAATGAACTACAAAGACTATTGTTTATACCAGATCGTCGTTTGAATTTCTCTGCCTGTTCTTGAGCACCGAGACTTGCGTGCTGCAAATTTTGTTTTTTAATGGCTAAATTCAGAAATTTCCTCGTTCTGCCTTTTCTCCTTTACTTCTAATAAATTTTTTTCAAGTAATCAGATTTTTTCCTATTTAAGTAAAAAAAATCTTATAAAAGTTACGAAATTACCTTGGATTTTTCGCCACAGATTTTATTTATTTTGTAACTTTGATGTTTATTCGCCCGACCAACTGAAAACCTGCAAGGCACTGATAGGAAAAACGAAAGATTTTGAATTCATGAATGGAATTAACAATGAGAAATGAAATAATTTTGTTATATGACAAAAAATTCAACAGAGTAGTGGCATCGCATGCAAAAATTCAAAATGAATTCAAAGGATAAAACAAATATCTAAGAATTACCTACCGATCTTTGCTTTATTATCAAATAAAATAGCATATAGGTCATATATCTATTATAAAAAATAAGAATTAAAGATATAAAACATATTAAACCATTCAGTATGTAATGTTTAGAATTTCAGTGCCTTTAAAATGTCAAAATCCTGCAAAATTTTAAGAGATTTATACATTTTTAAAAGAAATTTGATAAGAAAATTCTTTGAATATACACAAAGAAATCTTAACTTTTTTTACCGAATTATTTTTATTGCTAATTAAAATCTACGCAATTTTTTTCTCGGCTTTTAATAAATTTTCATGTAAAAATTCCATTAAAAATTTAGTGCCCCACACTAATCTATCAGCCACATCCGCAATTTGAAATTTTGATTAATTTGAAACAAATAAAATATAAAACAAAAAGGAAATGGTGTGTTTAGAAAATTATATATTTGTTAATGATAATTAAATGACAGTCAGTAATTAATTCCAAAGAGAACCCTGACCCAATTTCTTATTTTTGTACTATTTCACTGTTGATTTATATTGATTGAATTTAACTATTATATTACATTATTATTTATTTAAAACATTTTTTAATTTTATATATTTTAAAAGAGTAGATTGCATGGACATTAACATTTTTATCAGAAAAAGTTATTATTTTAGCAAAATGGTTGTTTAGATCAATGCTTAGATGCCATCATAAAGAGACTGAACATTTCATATTATAAATGAAAAGTCTCGTTAATCAGGTCTCTTTTTAAAGACACAATTAACGATAAATTATCGGTGAAGATTTTCATTTAATTCCTTTTTCCAAGCCCTAACTCGCAGCAAAGAGTAAATATATGTAGAAATAAAATTTGTTATTTTTGTTTAATTCAGAATTCCAAAATTAGTGCATTCATAAATTTACTTATTAGGAGTATCTTTTCCTATTTCATTTAAAATTATAGCATACGATATTATTGAGCTGGTAATTTTACATAAATAAGTGTCTTGGAGCTGAAATAATTTCCAACCAGAGATAACACTTTAGAAGAGAACTCTTTAACCATCTTTAGCAACAAGCATCCCTTATTGAAGTCCAAAGTATTAGATTTGGAAACACTTTTAAAGACCAAACTCGCCACTTTCACTGCAATATCATTAACAGATATGGCTGTGAATCCAAAAAGTAGAACTCTGTAACCATTGCAAAGAACAGGGAAGCTTGGTCAATCGCCATCGAAACAGCGAGCATCGAAACTTTCATACTCTTCAAAAAGATTGTAACACTGAAAGAGAAAATCATGAATCCGTACAGCGGGGACTAAGCAGTTCTGAAAGGAATATACATTTGTAGACGATCTTCGAATATTTCAGATATGCTCTTAAAAACGACTCTCTATCATGTTCCTGTAGAATCACTTCTACAAACGACTCAATGAAATGACTTCTGAAAGGAAAACAGAAACCAACAAAGAA
This sequence comes from Argiope aurantia, assembly GCA_026543865.1. NCBI lineage: Eukaryota > Metazoa > Arthropoda > Arachnida > Araneae > Araneidae > Argiope > Argiope aurantia. Next base: position 797,629 of record JAPMOR010050149.1, on the reverse strand, counting down.
CAACAGTGAAATGATGTAGCAGACACGTGTCCCAACCATTAATAGGGATTTTTGATTAATGTCTTTCTTAGTTTGTAAATATGAATAACTTTCTTGAAGATGAGCGATTAAAATGAAAATGACTCGACGTTTGAATATAAGAAGGAGCAGTAGGGACATTGGTAAAAAGTCTACAAACAAAGAAGATAATGCGAGTTCTGCTATCTGAATAGCATATTATTCGTAGCATATCATTCGGGTCGTAGCACATTCTGAAACTTTCCATTGGCAGTATTTTCTATGCTTGTGTTTTACTTTTACAGGTAATAGAAAATCTACTAGATAAAATATTCTTAAAAAGAAAATTCTGATTATAAAATGAATTTTTTTCTGCTGTTCATAGTGATGAGAAACCATTTTTAATATCTGCCTATGGGAAATACAACTTTTGACATCCAGTTAAACCTTTCCTGTCAATGAAATTTTTGCATAAAATTTCAATAATATCCACAAGAAATCAACAATTCAATTGTCGGTTACCATCGTTCATCAAAGAATATGGAGTACATCATTGATCGTATTCCATACTAAACAAGCAAAAAAATAGTAGCTAAATTATAGTAGCTTTAATAATAGCAATTTTATTCTTCCGTCGTTTTCTCCTTTAGGTATTTTTTATTGTTGTCTAGCATACAAAAAGATTCAAACAAAGAGCTTTTCTTCTCGTCATTCTCGCATTTCTTTTGTGTATAATACAAATCGATTAAGAATATTAATTTCCTTTTCAGGGATTAATAGTGTCATAACGATAATTAACTTTAATGTGAAGTAACGAGTTTGAAATCATTTTAATACTATTTATTTAAATATAAAACAGACGTATTTTCAGACAAAGGATAATTAAAGATTTTTGGTAGTATCATTTTTGCGGAATCCGTAAAATCATTATTTCCGAAACTTTCTGCTGGATAAAGTTTCGGAAACTTTTATTCAAGCTATAAAAAATGCAAGCAAAAAAATAATTCCAATTCAAATTAGAAATAAAAACATTCTTCTCGAAATTTTAAATGTGTGATATTTATTATTATTATTATTATTTCTCAAGCCTTGTTTTCTCTTTTGATTTTGATATTTTTCCTCCCGCAAGTCTAGTAACTTTTTGATCTTTGTAGAGTCTTTCAAACATTACATCAAGCAAAAATTCAAATGGAATAAATCATTCAGCAGAAATACTGAACAGTGGAATCGTTAATATTTCTTTTAATAAGTCTACGATTTCTCCGATAATAATGGGATTATTCTTTGTATTATCAAATTGTTACGAATCTGTAATATTGTTTCCCTGCTCAATTAATCTTATTGTAAAGAAGAAAGTTTTAAAGAATACTGAAAGAATCCCGAATCGTTAACATTGAATTTGTGGGCAAACTTGGCGACCATTTATCAATATGGCGACGACTTAGAAACAAAAATGAAAATGATCGAATATCCGGGAATCGTGACGATATTTCTGTTAGAATTCGAATTCGTAGCATCTCCTCGAACATTCGATTTCCAGTCACTAAAACTACAAAAGCAGAGGTGCACACACGAAAGTAGAAGTAGAGTTAAGTTTTCTCATTCTAGTGTTAATCTTTAGCGCATTCTATCTGAATGCTGATTAGATTGCTTAATAACTATTTGATGTTTATGTGCCGCTGATTTATGCAAGAGCTGTTTACGTATGCTCTTCGGCTGTGTGTTTACTGTTTGTATTTTTATACTTCTGAAATAAAGCATCGTTATTCGTAATAAAGCTTGTTAGACGTTTCACCAAATGGATTTTCCGGAACAATATTTTTCATCTAAGTGGAGAGAATTCAAATCATTCATGCTATTATTACGATGGAGGGAAGGTCTAACAAAGCGTAGAGAAATAATAAGAACTTAAAAATACACGGAATAGTGGGCATATTCACCAATGAAGTCTTCCAAAAGTACAGAAAGTAAATAGGTATTTCGTTTCATTGCTATAATTGAAAAGCAAACAATAGTACAGCAGACTATATTAAGAATTATGTAAGCAAAAGACAAAGCATTTTTAAACAAGATCATATTTTAAGAAGAGAACTCAACAAAAGAGATTTCTTATATTGTTCTTCTGGTATTACAAGGAATACAAAATGTCTGGAAGCACGATAGCAAAGATGTAAATCTTTAAATTCTGCGCTATAATAAATCAATATATTAAACTAATATCACTGAAATCTCACCGCTATCGTAAATAAATATCGAGTAAACTATAATCTAGTAACTTGAAGAAGAGTGTAGTGAAATAGTTGAATTATATATTTATCTTTTAAAATTGTCTTGATATGGATGATGTCTAACAGGGTTTTGAGTGAAGAAATAATCCCAAAATAAGGAAATTTTTCTTTCACTTATTCTGCTTATATTAACCCTATCATGTACAACATATTTGGCTAAAAAAGAAACAAGTACAAAGTTTTTTTTCACTTTAAAATATCAGTAATCAGACAAACTATTGAAATGGATATGTGTAATTGGTAATGATAATATAAAAATAAATTACTAATCTAATAGCACATAATGAGCAATTATAGTGGCTTTGAGATGATGTTTGCTCATTTGCATTTTCTAGTCTGTTGGTGAGAACTCCCTGGCATGCCTTATTTGTCAGACTTATAGGCAAGTATAACGCTAAAGGGGAGATGTGTGTGTGTGTGTGTGTGTGTGTGTGTGTGTGTGTGTGTGTGTGT
>JAPMOR010050149.1:777151-794881 GCA_026543865.1 Argiope aurantia | reverse complement strand
TGTGTGTGTGTGTGTGTGTGTGTGTGTGTGTGTGTGTGTGTGTGTGTGTATTATCTTATATGCTGATGAAAACATTAAATTGTGAGATCATTTGTGATTTCCTATCAACAATTTACTGCCCCGAATATTGCTGATAAACTTATTTTGAGAAAACCTCCTGTACAAATAATTTTAATAAAGTATACGAATTATGAGGAAAATCTATCTTTAGAAATTAATACATCCTATACAATCAGCAATGATTTTCCGCGACCTTCTAGTCACTATGCTAAAATCCCCTTCTAATTCTAGCTCTGTGTGATATCTTTTTGTTGTGAAATGTAAAATGGTCTTGTAAGAGCAGCATTTGATATTACGAAAGCGATAAAGTTCGAAATGAGTAAGTAAGTGAATTGCCCTATTTCTTAGAGCTTCCAGAGTTTCAACAATAAAAATAGAGGTGACATAAATATCTTTCTTCCATCGGACAGCCTTTTGAAAAGGGAAAAAATTGGTATGCCCTGACTTTTGTAACCTTTTTTTTTAACCTTAATTTATTTATTTATTGGGCTGACTAGAGGAATAGAGATGCATAATTTATATTCCTAGAATTAAAATAATCTAATATATATAAATGAATTTTTATTTGTTCGCATTTTATGCTCTGTCGTACCATTCACTCGATTACGGTAAAACTTAGCCAACTTATTGCTTGCATTGCGCGAAGATTATATGCATAGTATAATTATTATATCTAATATATAAAAGTGAGCGAAGATTATATGCATAGTATAATTATTATATCTAATATATAAAAGTGCGCGAAGATTGTATGCATAGTCTAATTTTTATATCTAATATATAAAAGTGATTTTTTTTTCGTATTTTATGAGCTGCCGTACCATTCATCCAATTGCGATAAAACTTTGCCAACTTATTGCTTTGAACCTAGAAAATCCATGTTTTTCACATGGTCAGTTGTAATTTAGATGCTCATGAATCGGACAGCCAAGAAATTTATTTATTTATTTATTTATTTATTTATTTATTTTGTTGAAGACCGAAAAAAAAACCAAATTTGTCTACCCTAAAGTATATTTGAATAATAAAGTAAAAAAAAATAGAATAAATATTATTTATACTTCTTCTTTATATATCATTCAGTTTTAGTGAATATATTCTTTATCGAAAAGAAAATAAATGTCATTCTTTCTGTCATTTCTAATTAAACAAGATAGCTATTTCAAATTTCCAAAATTATTTCTTCTGCTGAAGCAACGCGCCGGTGCCAGCTAATTAACATTTATAAACGCATATTTTGTGGAAAGGTATCAATCCATTTAAGTCTTTCGAGTTCCATTTTAATTGTTTGAGAATATATGCAGCATCAAGAAATACTAGTTTGACAATTGAATTTTAAATTCTTGCCCGTATTTTTGTTGCAGCCATAAATGTCGGCATGATTGCAATAGCCAAATATTTTTAAATCGAAGCAATTTTCAAATGTAATTTTTTTCCACTAAGAGTGCAAATCTATAGAATCAAAATCAATACTATTCCAGAAAACAGTATTTATTCATTGATATATCGATCGAAATGAATGATTCATGTAAGAAACAAGCTTTTCACTTCTAAGTATAAGCAAATATTTATTACGTTTCAAATTTCACGGTATCTAAAAAGAAAAAATTCCGATGATAAATGCTGGCTGGATATTTGAAAGATTGTAATCATGTTTCAGAGAAATTATTTCTGATGTTGAACTAAGAAGATTAGATTTTTTTTTAAAAACGATGTTCAATAAATCTTATGTTTTCAATCCTTTCAACTCGTTTTGTATTTAGAACCAATTTCAACTCAAATATAGGACAGACTCTTATACCTTAGATATAATGTACTATGAATCATCTTAGTCCGATATCGGCTGTTAGCTTATAGCAAACAGTATAACGATCTGAAGCAATGCTCACTAGTATTTAGTAGAAACATGTTATTTACCCTTTTTATGGAACAATAGCAAAAAAATCGTTTTTGTTACTCAAAAAAAAATTTGAAGAATAATATTGTTTTTATTTAAAAACTCAAAAAAAAAATATTTCTACTTTATTTTAGTTTCTGCAATATGATGTATTACATGGGCCTGCATGGTATCTGTAAGTTCGAACATAACATGATTACCAGATGTTAAATTGTAAACTGTCGCATCCTTTATCATAAAAATGCTTATCCTAGATATATGATTTAATCTCGGTCTTTTAATTGATGTTTTGTTTTAATCTTTTTCGGGTTATAAAGTCATGCCCCAGAGCCACGATTCGAAAAGTAAGGTTAATTAATGCATGCGCAAATTTCCCATGGGAATTAAATATATTTAAATGGAATGAAAGATATCAAATTGTTCATAGCTTTCCTAAATTCTATCAGAAGATAACGACATTGACGGATACATGGTCGATCGATTGAAGCTCTAGGTATAATAAAGCAATTCTCAGGAAACGACAGTAACTGTTCTTGGAAGGTGCCCTGCTATTGCACAACACTAACCATACTTGATTGTTACGTATTTTCAGATTTAATATGATGGAACTCATTCCCTAGAACCCGTATCTCGCATCAAACGATTTTCTTATCTTCGGAGCATCAAAGAAGCAACTGGTAGAATCACTATTTTTGGAACTATTCAGATTTCAGGAAGCCGTTGTTAAGTAGCTCCACGATATCAGCACTAATTTCTCTTATCCCAACTTCGATTCATTGCTTTACTGCCCATACGAATGCTTCAACAACCATGTTAACTACGTGGAATGATCCAATATATACCAGTGCTTAGTAACCTTTGTCTACCTCTTTGATTTGTGAATAAATCTTTTTCTATGACAGTAGAGTTGTGCTAATTTTTGATTTATTAAAAAAATAGATATTTTTGAACAATCGATTTTTTGATGCCAGTTTTCGAAAAATATCGATCTATCGATATCATGATCATGAATAATGGTTCGCGATGAATCGCGATACAATAAATCGATATTCACAAATAATTTGTGTTTTTAATTTCGTTTTGGTTAACGTTTAGTATTTATTTTTGATGCTCTTTATTCCTACTGAGCTTATACACAACTTTTATTAATAATTCTATAAATATTGTCATATTCTGATATATAAAAATACTTATTTTAATCGTCATTTTGGAATAAATTGTTTTCTGTTCCCTAACTGAATGTTACCATTATGAGAATATAATTGCGGTTATCAAAAGGTCGTTGACTGACTTTTGTTTAATTTCTAAATATTCATCTTCGGAAATAAAAACAAAAAGAATTCATTCACATTAAATCCACAATTTTATTCGCAGCTCGTCTTTTCACACTCAAGCCTACTCGTATAAAAGGAAAGAAGTGCCGTTATACCTCTGCTTTCGCCTGGTGACTGAATTGCTTACTAAACTGATCTTGAGTTTGAGTGCTCGATCCGTCTTGATCGAATTGCCGATATTTATCAAATGTCCGATACATATCGGATTCCGGATATTTATCCAATTTTCGATATATGTTGCATTTTTGATACTTATGGAATTTTGGGTAATCTCAAAATTTCGATAATGATCGAATTTACATGACTATTGAGAATCAGTAACGGAAATTTTTACAAATATTTTTGGGGAATTTCAAGTCATTGTTTGGCACATCGGTGGAAAATATATGTTGTACTTCTTTCCTCTTCTTTTTAATCCGCATCCGTTTGTGTAGTATGCGCTTTTATATTTCTAAAAGTGTATAATGTTTTTTTGTTTTATATCTTTAAAAAAGTGCTCTTTTCCAATTTCCTTATATATTTATTATTAAAATATATTAGTTTTTATTTGAGATAAAGATTATTTTTAATGGATAAATTTTAGTACACAATTTATTTCACTTTATGTGAGTGGATATATATTGCGCTTTTTTAAAGTTTTCACGCAGTTTAAAAGAATTTTTTTTAACTTTATTTTTCTTCGTGTTCTTTTTTTTATTTTTAAATACACAGTATTTTGAACTGTTTTAAAAATCCTGCATTCAATTGAATTCAGAAATTTTTTGTGAAATTGTTATTTTTCTGTTTATAATGTAAAGATATTTTAGTGGTGAATTTTAAATCTTTTAACTGTTTTTATATAATCTTTTTTTTTTCATTCCAATTCCTCATTAATTTTAATTTTCATATTTTATTTTAATTTTTTTATTTCATTTCAAATCTTATAATATGCAAAAAAGTTGATAGAATACTTAGAAATAATAGATAATTAGCTAGAATTTTAATATTCAGAAACACTGCGTTAGACTTGAGTGTTGGTTATTTTTTAGTTGAATTTATATTAATAATGACATATGAATGTATATTTTTCTTTTATTTAATCAGGATCAGGACCTTATCTAAAAATTTTAATGTATTACATCATTTGTCCATAAATAAATTTACCCTCCGTAATATTTGTTATTGATGATTTATTCATTTCGGAATTACTATTTTTCATCTCTTTTTGAATTTTGAAATAATAAATTGAAGGATTAATTTTAATTATTGTTAAAATTTTAGTGCATATTGAAATTAAATCTGCTTATAATGCTATTAAAATAAGAATAAAAATGTATGTAATTTATATACAAATTTAATTCTTCAAGACATCAGATTTTTAATCCAAAATTTATTAAAACTATTTAATTTTACTTGTTGAAGGCATCATTATGCTGTTTTCCTTTTTTTGATGAAAAATGAAAGAAATTGAAGTATTTTTTAAGCCAGCATTAAAAAGGTTAAAATTTAAAAAATTATTATATTGAAAGATCGCAGTATTATAAATTGTAACATGCAGACATTGCTTTGGCATTGACACACTTTGTTAAAGCCGTTTTAACACAATTATTTTCTAACTATTTTTGTACAAAGGAAAAGAAATATTTGAATTGAAAAATTGAATCCTTCTTTTATTTGGAGTCGTTCTGATCAGTCCATATGTTAAAAGACGTTATTTATAACTTATAATAGCTATAAATAAATCATGATATATCGAAAACTATCGATATGTGTTGGACGATATATCGCGATGATGAAATTCGGTCATCTCCCAGCTCTTCTGAAGACTGGTTGAGACTATTTCGGAGAAGATACATTGCAAAATTATTCATTAGAAATCCAGAAAAGACAAGCTTGTATAGGGCAACAGCTTTTAGTCCTGCCAACATTGAAACTATCTGTAAAAATTTTAAACGTGCACGATCCTCAATTCTTTTACTTCTTGTCGCGTCTTCATTCAGGAGGAAAAAGTACTCACAACAGTATGATGAAAGGTATAGAAATATGCTATCCAAAATGCATGACCCTATTTTAAAATGGATCAACTTGCATGCATTTGTAATTTTTATTTTTGAAATTTACCTTATTGCTTATTGACTGTGAGAATTGAATTGGAAGAAATGTTATATAAAATAGGATACCTATAACTAAAAGAAAACTTTTAATCATTTCTTTTCAGTCATATGGCAGAAAAAAAGGTCAAAGGTACAAAAGCCCTCCCAAATCTCCCCATTTCTTTGATTCAGCAAAAACGTTTTTCCCATTCAAGTGGTAATCGTCCTTCGGTATGTAAAAACGCTTCTTACTTCTAAATACTTATTGCCCACCAGAAACACCCCTGACAAGCGGATCAGAAGGTTGCAAAAGGTGGTTGGTTCTCTTTGTGTGTGTGTGTGTGTGTGTGTGTGTGTGTGTGTGTGTGTGTGTGTGTGTGTGTGTTTTGTTTGTTTGTTTGTTTGCAAGTATTGCAAGAATGGTATTGAGTTGTCTCCACGCCAATAAAAAAGCATACTTACTACAGGAGGGGTTATGCCGTAGCCGATGGTGGCTAAAGATTCACTAAAAGTAGCTCGTTTTGCGATTCTAAATAGATATTGTCTTTACTATATGCTATAACCTCACTTTTTTTTCCACAGTAATATACACCATCGATTAGAAAATCAAATTGCCGACTTTGTTTGACGTGTATCACATGAATATGATATAATTTCATTACGGATTTACAGATCAAATTTGAACTTTAAGACAAAAACGAAAATAAAAGAAAGTTTGAAAATAGGTTGCTTAATATATATTTTTAGTGAAATTGAGGAATTGATCTCAATTTAATTTTCTATTTTAAAAGGAAAAGCTGAAATCCGCGTGTAAACAAGATAAATTTTTATAATATATTTTGGCAACAGACCTTCAAAGCTATTTATTAATCGTTATCGCCTACATTATTATGGCCATTACAAAATCATTATTTTCGTTTGCCAAAATATCGATTAAATCCAGCAGTTAAGAAAATGAATAACAGTCGGGTCGATAACGATTTATTTATTTTTAATAAAATCTTCTCAACTTTTTAGAAGTCTTTCTCTATTGTGAAAGTCAGAATTATCAATAAATTCTTTTCCGATAGAAAAAGAATAATAATAAAGAAATCATTCTCTCCTCCTCTCAAATTCTGTATTTAATTATAAAAGTCACAGCAAGAAGAATTCAATCAGTTCTAGTGGGAAAACAGAATAGTTTCTGCCATACCTTAAATAATTTAAAGCAACACAAAATTGTTTAGCTGAGACTGACGATCATTACAATGAAAATTCTTTTCTTGGTCAATTGAAACAAAATGTTGGAAGAGTTAAGGTTCTGATTGCACGGAAATGATGATATTTAATTCCATGGCAAATTATTATTATTTCATTCAGCATCTGCCAAAATACCTGAGAATATCCTCAAATATTCAAGTGATTCTTGTCTTTTAAATTGGTTGTTTCATTGACTAAATTGCTGACTTAAATACCAAAAATTATGTAGACAAAATACAATTCAGACACATCATTGTGTGCGAAATGGTAATGAGCAACCAGCTTTTGTTGCTATCTTATCCTACTTGTTTTTTCTCTGAATAATCAGTGAGTTTATTTACTTCGTACTTACGCAACTAGTGATTGAACTTACTGGAAGCATTACTGGAAAGTTTATAAGATCTATTTTGTTCTTCCACTGTCAGATTTTCTTTCTATGGTGCAGTCAAAAAGTGAAAAGAATATTTTTATACTTTCTGTAGATACAGAATTAACGGAATTCCGTACACAAATCAATAAAGAACCATTATGAGAGTAGCACTGAAGCGATAATAAAAGTTTTTTCAAAGTGGCGTCAGCAAGAAATTTGATAAGCATACAGAAGGAGATCCGTCAATGCACTGCTTTTCAAAATATCCTATTATACAAAGTGCATCAATCCTCGTAATATGCAGATGTCCTCGAAAATTATTGAAAAAAATATTAAAATTGGAAATTACTGAAAAAGTATTAAACGTATTAAAACATTAAAAGTATTATAAAAGTATTATTATTAAGTTAAAAAAGTATAACTGAAAAAGTATTTCATTAAACCATGGAATTACTGAAAAAAGTATTAAAAACTGTTATCTCCAATTGATTATATTTTCATGCTTTCTGCGCCACAAATCAAAGTTAATATGTCATGTAGAAGTTTATAAAACTGATTTTCTTCTTCAAACTTATCAAATCTTGAAATTAAGACTCCTCTTCGTGCAAAACCAATGAAAGCAGGAATATAGTGATTGACACTTTAGCCTTTAATTCTTATTACATTTAAAGACTTTCAATGCTTTTGTGAGCGTGAATAACAAACACTACAAGAAGCTTATTCGGGTGAAATCGCTTTTACACGAATTCATCAATAACTACAACATTCAAAGCATAGTAACAAGGGAAAGTTATATTCATTTCTCATTGGCATAGATAATAAAAAGTAATATTTAATAAATATCAAGAAAGAAAGAAATACCAACTCTAATATGAAATTAATATTACCATACGCTCCATCCAATAAAAAAAGATTAGAAGATGAGAAGATTTGGTACCGACGTCCTTTTGGAATTTATTCAGACTTTCTTCGGCATAGAAATGAGTAGATACGTTACAAAATTCTTTATTAGTTTCTCTTACTTGAGCACAGTAGAGATTAATGTATTCGCTGTGTACTTGATGTCAGTTTTTATTAAAACTGGAATCTATTTAAATGCGATCAAGTTTTCCTTCCACAACATAATGAGCAGCTTCGTATCTGTGCTTTTCTGGTACTCGTTGTTGTATCGAAAAAAGAGCTTGTGCTCGGTCATCCAATCTCTTAAGATTTTCTCTTCTCCAGATAACTCTTGGGAAAGAAAGAGGCACTTCACAAGAATGGCACGAAACGGTCTCTTTCCATGATGTTACTGGGATGAAACCGTGTCCCGACCTCTCTCCAAACCAACTGGCGTTGGGAATCGCTTGTGGCACTAAAACGACTCTCATCTGTAAAGAGGACACGACTTCATTGATGAGATGTCCAGTTTTTGTGCTCCCTGCACCACTCTAAACGGTGCCGCCGGTGGGAAACTGTCAAAGTGATGCAGCGTTCAGGACGGCGGGCGAATAGGCCACCTTTGTGAAGGCGTCTGGACACAGTAAAACGCGACACTTGTCGCCCCGTTGCTGCATACAGTTGCTGAGCAATGGCGCTTGCTGACTGGTTTCGGGTTCTTTTAGCCTGCATGACGATATATCGGTCATCCACTTCAGTTGTTTTCCTGAGGCGGCCACCACCAACCTTTCTCACAGCTGTACCTGTGGTTTGGAAGGCTTTCCAAGCGCGCGAAACGACACTTTTGTTGATTCCGAACTCTTCAGCTACACTGGTCACACTACGCCTCTCCTCCAGCTTTCCGATCATTCTTCCACGTGTGAAATCGTCCAGGTGATTTCTGCTAGCCATATTTCACGAATTAACTCACGTGCACTTGCAGCGAATGTCTTTAATTGCGTCTCCGTCCTTCCTTTTATTGTAGTGTTGAGCTGCGCGCGCCTTCCGCACGTGTTTTGCGTACGCTCACGTCGCCTGTGACATTTTGTTCCTGATATTTGCATACGCATGACCTTTCTCTTGAATTACGTTTTCATTGTACTGATCGCAAGAACTCCTTTTCTGCAATTTCATGGCTATCTGCTTAAAATTTGCATTGTTGCTTAAGTTTTGCACACCAGTGTAGTAAGAAACAACAACTCAATGTGAGGGACAGCTGAAGCACTTCCCAAGCTCTCTATTCCTGAATATTGGCTATTATGTAAAAAGTTATATGCATATTTGTAGCATAATTCAATATTCCAAATAATTTTGCTCTGCCGGCATCTACCCTTTGATTGAGTTATTCAATAATATAACGAATAAACAAGGATATGACATAATAAGCATTTAATCACATTTAATCACAACTTTACATCAAGGAGATTCTTGGTGCATCTATAAAAGTGAAAAACAGAAGAGCTGACGTCAGTTCTAGTTAGCTGGCTAGGGGATGCCATTCGCAACAACCTGCCCCTTTTTTGAGGAGCTGAACAGCAACTCAAAAACATCAGCACTGAGTTCAGTCTTCTGTTGTGTTTTTTAATGGCACGATCATATCTGGACATGTGATGCTCAGGTAGCGTCCGAAGAATCCGAATAAAGGGAGTTCGTGGATGATTCCGTCAGTTCGACTTTCGTCATTTCCTCTAACCTCAAGAGACTTTCGTCATTTCCTCTAAATTAAGACGATATCTCCTTCGCAAATATTTGACGACTGAGAATCTTGTTTCTGTCGTCGAATCAATCAGCTGCCCGAAATACTCGCTCCTAAACCGCTGTCTCAACTCTTCGATTACTTTGGCTCGAAATCTCAATATTTTGCGGTAATGACCAGCATCCTCAGCATTTGATCTATCAAACAAAAACATTGCCAATGTAATTGCAGTAAGATCTTGCATGTCTTCAGAGATATATTTTAAATGGCGTGAATTGACGATCTTTTCGCATTCACATAAGATTGTCGCCAGTTCCCAATAGGTAAATATGGCTTTGCCTAAAGTCCTTCTGAGAAGCTCTTTCATGGTTCTTAAAGCCTCTCCCACCCTCCAACTCACCAGGAAGCTGTCGGACATATAATTTCCATTTTATACGCTGTGTCATTGCATAGAGAAAAACTTCATTCCATTCAATAGAGGACAGTTCATTATAAACTAATCTGAAATTAGTGCCATTTTCAGAATAGATTACACGTGGTATTCCTCTCCTAGCCACAAAACGACGAAAAGATAGCAAAAAGGCATCTGTGGAGAGCGAAGAAACTAATTCTAGATGTAATGTTCTGTAAAAGGCACAAGTGTAGAGGACAGCCCAAACCTTATCATCCTGTTTAATGTACAGGGGCCAGCTAAATCCAGACCTACCACTAAACCCACACCTTTCAACTCGGTCAGCAGACAATGAAACTGGATCAATCATATGAGATTTACTCTTAAATCTACGACCCTTAGCACAGGCATTCCATATTTTTCGGATAATTCTCCGACCACCTAAAATCCAATACTTTTCACGTATTATGCTGAGAAGCAATTGTTTCCTAGCATGATAATTCTCAGTATGGAAATGCTCTACAAGTCTCTGGTAAAGATACAATTGTTAGGCAGTAAGATTGGTGACAGAAAATAAGGAGTATCTATACGTTCAGTAATTCGAGTTTTCAAAGGAATTAAATATCTTCGACAACTTAGCTAAGGTAGAAAAGAGTGTTAAGCTGACAATGGGAAGCTGGGGTGAGAATGACCCATTAGCACATCTGATTTAATAAAGGCAAAAAAAACTGTTCTAGCATTGCTGCCAGCATAGACAGTGATAATTTATGCATGTCAGCTTGTTATATAACCTCAGCTCACACAACTGCAGGAAGGAGGTGGGGGGATTATAAAAATTTTCAAGCCACCTAGTGTGGGGAGGATGTTCTTATAAGTTGAATCTACAAACATGACACAGGGCCAACATAAAAATGAATAATAATAAACACTCATTAAAACCAAAAAAACACACGTTCAACATACTACGCTGCAAATCACACATCATACGAACACATGCTGACATTACTAAAAATATAGGTAACAATTCTAATGTCATTAATCAAAATTTTCAATTTAAAAAGAGCTAAAAGATTAAACGAGCAGTCGAGATATTGAAAAGAGAAAAGGCATCGCAGTAAAAACGCCATATATAGTCTATCCCTAATAGGTCACTTGAATCCTCATACACCGACCGAGCAAAACCCAGCTGACATCATAAGAAGAGAGAATGGGATATTAATAGAACTTTATCGCCGTGTAGAACAGAAGAAACCCTCAAACCTCTTTAAAATATTTATTTTAGAAGATATTGGTTAATCAGAAATTATCCAATAAGTAAAAAATTTAAAATAAGTCAATAAAAAATAAATGGCCCTTCGTCTGAGAAGGAAGAAGGATCCTTCTTATCCCCCACATCGAGGTAGAGTTTCCAGCATTTTCTCAGTTGTTTAATGATAAATTCTTTAAACTTTCTTTATAAGAAGGAGTTTCATATTTTTCTCCAGACATTGTAATAATTTTGGCACGATGATCAGCCAACATATTCCTGAGAATGCCCACGTAGATATTGACCCAAGTGATATACCTAACTGGTTTAATATACGAATTCCTGTCTCATTCTAACACTCTAAGTATAAAAGAAAGGCTGTAATTATAACCACTACTTTTAGCGTTTTCAAAGAACAGTTCATTGTTACGTTTATTTCCGCCAGTAAAAAAAAAATTCAAAGATTCATTCTGTAGCTTAGATTTTTGACATTTTCACTCGTTTTAAAAATATTACTATAAACCATTATGGATTCTGGCCCTATCCGTATAAATGGTTTAATGATAACCAACCTTAATATTTGATGGAAGGTTTTTAATTAAAAAAATATTTATTAAATATGTTTGGATTAATATCGAGGATATTATCGACAAAGTTCATAACCCAGATTTGAAACCTCAAATATCCCTTAATCATAATGAATAAAAAAGGAATCCAGTTCAGGGTTTTTAAAATTTTAGTAGAAATAAGACCTGTATAATTTTTAACAAAAATATTCTTTCAGTTATGTGGGACCTACTAATTTAATTTTAGAGCAAGGCTGTTCCCTAAATTCTAGCAGGACCTTCTAAATAATAGTTTTGTTATTTCGTGTAAAGATCTCTAAAATTTTAAAAATGACATTAAACCCTTATGGAGTTATTATTTATTTTAAAAGTGGACTTTTTATTCAAGACAGTAACACTACTTTTAAATAGCTTATGAAAGGCAATGATTCGATAAACAAATGCCTGGTATTTCCCAGTTGCAAGCTTAAAATCATTCGTTTTATTTTAATTACCCCCGAATTTTATCAGTTTTGGACTCAAGCTTCTTCGCCATATGACCACCTTTAATCAATGTCGGTCATATGCAAACATTAGGATCATCACGTATTTAATTCACATCACGTAAATTTTCCACAAAATTTAGGCGCTTATTTTCATTTCAGATATTTCCGATCTTCAAAAAATTGTTTTGAAGATCGGAAATATCTCAATTCGAATCTTCAACAAAACTAGTAAGGATCTTATACTACTCTCAAGAAACTGAATGCTTTTTTTTACAGAGTTCGTAGGTTTTTCAATGTCAAGCAAAAGTTATTCAAATTAATCAGCAAGCTCCGCACTCGACTACTCATCATAGTTCCATGTAAAATGATTGTTGGAGAGTGAAATCCGTGATGAAACGAGCAGAAACAATATTACAAATCTGCAATATTGCTTCCTTGCGCTATTAGTTTCACAGTAAGATAGAGAATTTCACAGATATTTTAACGGATGTCGAATGGAACCAAATCAGTGGCCCTCGATCTTGGAGACTATTTGGCGTAGAATTTGTGACTTTAGAAACAATAATGTAATTTCTAGAAAATGAAGATATTTCCATTAGGTGTTAAAATTCGTATATCCTTCTGGAAGTTTCTGTGCCCGATGATTGAGATCATAAAATTCCGATAGAAAGATATAGTGATTTAATCTGGTGATTTCTTTCTTTGGAATGTTGATCTTGAAGTGAACTTTTTCGTTATTGAATAATGCTGTTCATTATCGTTATTGAATAATGCTGTTGCTATTATTCAATAACGATTTGCTCTTGAAGTGTTATTGATTTCTGCAAGTTCTGTTTCTTTGCATATTTCGCCTATGTGTTGCTGCATGGACTTTTTTGTGAAATACGGTTTCATTATTCGTTATAGAACTTGCTGGATTTCTCACTGTAAGTCCGCTGGGAAGGATTTTCTATAAAAATATACTTGGAATCTGAAAAGAAAAAAAAACTGAACAATATCGTCAAAAAACAAAGAATATCATGAGATATAAAAATTTTCTTTAGCTCCTTTCTTGACCTAAAATTGAACGAACCAAAATTAAATAAATTCATATAACAGAAACGAAAAAAGCGATTTACGAATAAGTAGAAATTTAATTATCGATTTGAGTCACAAGTAAAGCGTAAGTCAATATTAAATCCATCGTTGTCGTCAAAAAAAATCACGTTTTAGCGAAAATAATCCCCAGCCTATGAATTCTACTTTAGAAGGAAACTCTGATACCATTAATAAAAGTAAGCTTTTCGTTTCGAAATCGGTGGGATTCGATTCAGATATGGTCACATAGATTGCATTTTTGACTTTCACTGCTGCATCATTTGCAGCAAAAGCTTGGAAGCTTAAAAAATAAAATCCTGTCATGACCACTAATAACGCAATGGTTTTGTATATCGTCGGCGACAACTGTAAATAAATAAGGGTTTATATTCATCAAGAAGATCGTGGTATCGAATATATAGAATATCACGTAACAATAGTCTAGTATCAACAATAAAGATAATACTTGTTGAGAAAGAGATATACATTTGTGAATGATCTTTGAGTAGCTCA
Organism: Argiope aurantia; assembly: GCA_026543865.1. Taxonomy (NCBI): domain Eukaryota; kingdom Metazoa; phylum Arthropoda; class Arachnida; order Araneae; family Araneidae; genus Argiope; species Argiope aurantia. The sequence continues at coordinate 781,017 of JAPMOR010050149.1, read as the reverse complement.
AGTAAGAAGAGAAAAGTGATTCCATTTCACGTTCTGCTTTAGCCTTTAATACAAACGATATAATAATTTGTTTCATAAGTCTAAAATGGTGCCAACAAAGAACAACGATTAATCCCGTTTGCACACTCTCTAGATTTCTGATGAAATAATTCCAGAAGTGATAAATAACACAGTTGGACTACATATTCTCCTCACCGCAACCGCAGAAAATACGTTCGACATACATTTTAAAAATATTTTCGAAGTCCGAAGAACAAAAAGATTTCTCGGACAGCAAAAAAATACCTTTAATGATGTAGCAAGCAAGTGTGCCTGCTAATAACTGAGACTGTAAATCAGAAGGATTATTAGTATGCAAATGCGTATGTACCTTTTAAAAGAATTGAATAATTGAGAGAAGCGAGTTTGACTTTTAAAAAGAAGAGTGAGAAGAAAAAGATGATTTCAAAAATGTTAGAAATGATCATTCCTTATGGTACAAAGTGGGCATCATATAAGATACCTCTAATATACCTTGCGTTATAAAAAAAACAAAGAGTCCATATTCTAAAGTCTTTCGTAGAAGATTTTTTTTGTCATTTTTTTTTAGTAAAATTGACTGGTAGTAATATTACAACGAGATAAAAGGTTTTTCTGTGTAATGTCCTATCTTTATAATATATTTTTCTTTGGCAGTTTTGAAAAAAAAACTTGATTTTTGGAAGATTTTCTCAGATGGAACAAGCAGTCTTTGATATAAATTAAGAATTTCATCGTCAAAATAGAGATGTCTGTAAGATTTATCTGAAAAGAGAAATTTTTAAATATCTTACTTTCAGAATTTCTCAAAACTTTGAAATTAAACTCTAAACTTAATAGCCATAGAAAGAAGTGTATCGCATTACGCTCGTTACGTTTAATACTACTCTGTTGTTACATAGCAACCAAAAATGAAAAGTTCAAACAAAAGTGCCCTTCCATTTTGCAACATTGATTGTTTCCATTCTGCAACCATCAATGAACTGAAGGTTTATAAGGACATATAGAGTAAATGTCGAGAGTCCATTAACTTATTGATTGATAAAATAAAGAAATTGTGACTAATCAGACACCAGATTGCATCCTATCCTTAGACAAATATGTTTATTTGTATTTGATAAATAAACGCGAGCTGCGTGTTATTAGAAACATTCAAAAAATGTTATTGGATTTCAGAAAATTTAATTATTTTCTCTATTATAGAATCTGTCTTATGTGTCATTGCTTCAAATTACTCAAACATATATAGATTTAAGATAAAAGATTAGCTGTAGATCGAGTCTTGTTATATATACTGAATATCAATGAAAAAAATTATCATTTTTATAACGTGTTTTCATTAATCCTATTTTCTCTGAAGAAAGGGAAGTAACGCACAAAATACAACAAAAGAGCAGAAAGGATGGACAGTTTGCTTATAAATTATTTTCGAGGTTTCCTTACTTCATAATTTTTGATTGATGAGCATATTACTTATTCATAAAGCACATTTCTTATTCGTAAAGCATAATTGAGCCAGCGGAAGTGGTCTCCTCTTTGTCGTATATTCCTTTATAAAGTTGTTATCTTGCCTTCTTCCCTTCTTCTCCACACAAAACTTTTGGATTCATGACAAGTTCGTGAACACCATGAGTTCTCTGATTTTCTGTTCAGAATCCCGCACAGATTAATATGACATACAAATCCCGATGGAGTATATATTGCAATAATATGACATACGAATCCCGATGGGATATTTGTATGTTATATTATTGCAGAGAAAACCGAGCATGCATTTGGAGACCTCCTCTTCCAAATCAAAATTTGATACAAAACCGCATTTTTATCAACAAGATCAGGTATCAAATTTCATTTATCTAAACCGCTGTGTTTTTGAAATTTCGCATTTATCTGTATACAAATGCATAGGCTGACAGAGACGATCACCCCGGTTAGGGATTTGGTAAACTTCGATATAGATCTACACCTTACATGCTAAAACAGCTTACTAAATTTCATACAAGACATCCTAAGAATGGGTAAGTTATATTTTTCAACGTGAGTGGACTGTGATTTGAAGTTTTTCATCTTGGTGTAAGCTTTCAGCTTAATGCTGTGCAGTTAGAAGCAGATGGTTAGTGCCAGTGAATTTACAAAGTCATGCAAATGGGCAGGATTGAAAAATAAATAGAAACTTAGTTTGATGAGAATTCCCAGAGTTGTTCCTAACTTGTTTGGTTAACATCTAGTGAGAGAGTTAGTTTGGTGGAAATCGTTCGGAAACGAGGGGCGGTATACATGAGTAATTAGGTAGGTGCCAGGGTCTCGGTTCTCTGTGATCCAGGCACCTGTTAGTGTTAAGTCTGTTCCCATGACCCGTGTGTGCCTTCCGCCAGGCACATTTTGCCCACTTTCTCTTCATTCGTGCCAATCCAGAATCCGATTTCTTCTTCTTCTTGTGTAAAGCCAACCACCCCGCCATCACTGAACGTAGCAGTATTGACGGGATTTGTTGTGGCAGACTGCTATCGTTAGCATAATCCGTCCATAACACTGGCCGATTCACCAAAATGACATCCTCTTCGAGGCAACTGGCCCCTAGCCACAAAGTGATCAAACCAGAATTCGATTAATGGCACTGTTCTCATGGTCTGTAGTCTGGAGAAATCCGCTTCTCGATGGCTCATTGATGTCTGTTCATTTTATTGACAGTTAGCGGAAGCTCCCGATGTCCACAGGCATTGTAACAGGCGACGGTGAGAGTGGTCCAATGATGTTTTGGATGGCAGATTTACGACCATATCCACAAAGCAACGATACTTTGGGGAGATGAGGAGGTAGTGCTTCGCCGGACGCTTGTGGTTTGGGGTCAACCATTAAGAACAAGAAAGCGGATAACAAAGAATGATGACTTTTGGAACACGATTGTTTCGACATAGTATGCTTATGGGAAAAAAAGGGAGGGAGTCAGACCTCTCCAAAGGGACTGTTCCAGGCTTGAGAATGGTTTGGCAATGTAGCTGGACAATGATTAAGGCTACAGTCGCTTACAAAAAAGTCAGTTGATGCTGCTTTGTTCAGTAGTAACGGAGTGGCCATCTGTACACAAATATCTTTTAACGTTTTGAAGTAATCTTGTTCAATTAGAACAGACAGATAAAATTTCTATTAGGGAGATTTCATTCAAAATTTGATAGAAATATACAAATTAGATTTAAGGACCATATATCTAATTTCATCCATTTAGATCGAAATGTTTTTGAATTACCGTGCTCACGGACAGACATAATTCCAAAAATGTGCTTCGAAATGTGGAAATTCTAAAAATTCTCGAGGTTTCAATTTTTAAAGATTGCAACAATTTATCTTTATATACTTCTTATATGAGGAAGAAAATATGTTTTTTTTTAATATCACCAAGTCAAATAATTTCCACATGTGGTATCATTTGGTGATAAGCAAGGCATCATTTCCCTTCAAAAGTTCTCCAGAATTTGTGGTATCAAATTTTAACCGCAGCATCTGTTCAGTACTTAGTTCATGTTGTGTACATAGAGATTGTGTAAACTATATCCTTGAAATACTTCTACAATGTTGTACTTCATTATTTTAATTTAATCACAATATAACTTTATGATAAAATATATATGCCAAATCTCTATACTACTTACACGAGAAAATAAAAAATATTGAAATAATGCTTAAAACAAGCTGTGTTATACCGCATATTATTACAAATGAATTTAGACATTCAGATCTCGTTTCTTGCTCTGCTTGAGTCTCAATTTAATTTAAAATGGCGAAATTAAGTAAACAGAATAATATTAATTTGAATTTAACTTTATCAGAGTGGAGGAAATTATTTCTTT
>JAPMOR010050149.1:633231-776751 GCA_026543865.1 Argiope aurantia | reverse complement strand
AATAACTAGCAGTACCCGCACAGCGTTGCCCGTGGCATAACATCTTAGAGGAAAAATTAGGTTTAGACTTAAATCTAGCCTCCACCCGATATGACATGGGCATGTCATGCGGGATCAAAAAGATATTTAGAAATCATTAAAAATAACTATAAAACAATTTTTTGTAGCACATATTTACAAATATTTTGGGCTACGCTTTGATCATTTGTCATTTGAGTCATTTGACGCCTTGCGAAGTAGTCAATTTTTCATTGGCGCTTTGTTTGAGGTTACATTGCCACCATTTTTTTATGTTACTGTTTGCTACTGTATTTCGATCTTTCCTGTTCTTTTCCCTTGATTTTTTCCTGCTGCACATACTTCTGCTTACTTTCATTATTTTCGATTTTTTTTCCACACATTTTATTTTCATGCATTTATTGACTTTTTTTCTATATTTCCGTTAATTTGCTATAACGTTCCTCGGAACCTTTACATTGGAAACGCTATTGCTACCGTTCGCGCCACATTCAGCCATTTCTCTAAAATTTGGCGATAAACTTTTTGGGTGAAAATGACTGTATATCAATGCTGTTCCATATTTAGACTGTTAACATGGTTTCAATTTTCCCTTGTAAACAACAATGCCTCTTGATTCATCTTTCCATTTTAAAGCTGGGCTAAGCTTTGATATGCAGTCATTTTGCGCCTTGCAAAGTTGGCGATTTTTCGGTGTCACTTTTGCTACCATTACCCTATTGCTGCCTTTTTCGCCACATTCGGCAATTTCGCTAAAATTTGGCGATAAATTATTTTTGGCGAAAATCACTGTATATCAAAGCTGTTTCTAAAGCTGAACAATATGGACAGACTATATACATTGTTCCTATTGAAACCGAGACATCATTTCTGTAAACCACATATGGATCGAAATTCAGAGCGGTGTACTCCTTTTCGGACCAAATATCAGAAACATTTGTTCTTTCACTTCTTCTCCTGTGTCTCAAATTTAAATGTCTTTCAGATAGGCGAGATTAAAGCACATAGGTGAGATTCATTCTGTCTCTGTAATTCAATTGCAGTGCGATTTAAAGAAAGACGGCTACTTCGCTCAGCAGAAGAATCTCCTTTAAAGAAAGTATGGACATTCTCTCTCTGATATTCGCTAACGTAACTTTTCTTTCCTCTACATGGTAAAAGTGAATTTTAGTGTGCCCCTTGCTGCGCCAACAATGCCAAGTCGCCAATACAGATGGCGGTCAAAATAAACAAAAATTTCCACGGAACAGTTACGGTTACCATTTCCCGCCATATAATTAGGACTTTTTACTGATAAGTATTTTTTTTCTTCAGACTGCCTTCGGCATCTGTAGAAGGCACCGGGCGGAATCTTTTTAACTTAAAAAAACACATCCTACGGCTTCGCTAGCAGCGGGAGCGGGAACCTAGTAGCTTCGCTAGCACATTGAATATAAGGACTGTGTGGATAACAGAAACAGTACATAACCAAAAGAAAAGAAAGAACGGAGAAAGAAGCAGTTGGAACATTCTTCATACAAAATTTCAAACAAACATCCTTTTCCCAACTTCATCAACTAGTAAAAAAATATATTCCACTCACCCTTCATCCCTTCTGCCGGTTCGATATCAAACCATTCTCAATACACTATTTCAAACAAGCATTCTTTACTAACTTCATCAACTCGTAAATATATATATACATATTTAACGCACCCTTCATCCATTCTACAGGTTCGAAATACTGCCGACATAATAAATTATGAAGGAAACCAACCGTTAGAACATCAAAAGAATTACGAGAACTACGAAGAATTCCATTGCAACTGTCTTTTAAAGTGAGAATGCAGACGATTTTTTAAAGCGCATACTGGCAATTAAAAATTGCAAAAGAATAAATATTTTCTGTTCGTATTCACATTTAAAAAAAAGAAAGAAGAAAATAACTTTTAATTATAAGCTTAACATTCTTTATTTAATAAACTTTTAATGATAATAAAGAACAAAATTTAAAATTTTAATCAATATTTTTAATTTAAAATTTTTCATAATATAGTTGTAGTTCATGTACAACTCACCCATTGCAAAAAGTAGTAAACAAAACTGTATTAGGGTTGCTAGAAGAGCGTTCCGATAGGTTGCCATATTGACTGTCACGTTTGACATCGAATCAGATAATATTTCTTACTCAGATATTCTCATTAAATACTCTGTTTTAGTTTCTTAGATAAAAAGGCATATATTTATGGCGTAAATTCAAACTCAAAGCCATTTTCAAAAGAACACACCACCTCTTTTATTGAATTCTAAGAACTACAATTTTTTGTTAATTTTTACACCGTTGCCACTCGGAACAAAACAAAAGCTGAAACAAAGATAATATTAATAGATGTAGAGAATCAACGCGACATCCTCCCACCTAAGTTAACATTTTACATTAAAACTTTAACTTACACATAGTTGCAAGAAAGATATATAAAATTAAGAAAATTAAATTGTTCACAAGTCCAGTCTTTTAGGTATTTTTACAGTGCGACCTGTTCTAGTCTTTTGAAACTGTGGCTCAAAGCTTACATCATACACATCGTTAGAGCCAGACTCTTTACATGTTTCCAACTTCTTAGTTGAAAAGTTCTCAACAATTAGATCATCATTAGAGACTTCTAGTGGATACAATCTCTGTATCGGCCTTAGTAATTCTCCATTTGCCGTTTTAAGTCTCACGAGTCTTGTTACTCCGTCTCGACCTGGAATAATCTCTATTATTTTCCCCAGTGGCCAATTCAGTCGCTTGGTGTTATCACTTCCTATCAACATAATATCACCGACATTCACTTCCACTGATTTTGTCTTATCCGATTTTTGGATAAGTGCTCCTAGATATTCGGATCTAAATCTTTTCCGCAGATCCTTTTGTAAGTTCTCTCTGTATTTCACTCGTTTATTCAGACTTCTGTGTCCAATATCATCAAGATCAGGAACACCACTTGTTTGAATGTCTTGAAGAAATAGAGATGGACTCAAAGGCATCAAAGTAGCATCATTTTCAGTGACATAGGTCAATGGGTGGGAGTTGATCACTGCCTCACAATCGCAGAGAATTGTGATCATTTCTTCGGAAGTTAAAGAAGCTCTTCCTAGTGCTCGTCTTAGAAAGCAATCGGATCCTGTCGCGGACGCCAGATGTCACGTTTGACATCGAATCAGATAATATTTCTTACTCAGATATTCTCATTAAATACTCTGTTTTAGTTTCTTAGATAAAAAGGCAAATATTTATGGCGTAAATTCAAACTCAAAGCCATTTTCAAAAGAACACACCACCTCTTTTATTGAATTCTAAGAACTACAATTTTTTGTTAATTTTTACACCGTTGTCACTCGGAACAAAACAAAAGCTGAAACAAAGATAATATTAATAGATGTAGAGAATCAACGCGACATTGACGACAAACTCGGGGGCACACTATTATTCACTTTATCGCCTCTACATTTTCATTATCGCGCAACAAACGAAGCGCTTTGGCATTTAATGTGCTCCACCCAAGGTTGAATTTCCTTCTTTTGGGGATAATTATATTTGAATTGCTGTTTATAATCAGACGTAAACAAAGAAATGTATCGCATATGAATACCACAGCTCTTGCTATTTGAACATACGAAGTTTGAGATTTCCGCTCACGTGCGGATAAGTGCAAAGCACAGATACTGCTGCTTTACGCAAGCGCGAAACGTGGTAAGAAAGTAATTAAAATCGCAATTATAAAACTCCTCTTTTTATTTTGATATGATTTCAATATACTAAAACCTTTCCCAGTAAATGCCTTACAAAATGGTATAAATATCTCCAAAAATTAGTTAAGTATTTCTCGAGTTTTTAGGGTTTCAACATACAGACGCTTTCAGGAGACTTCATTTTATACTATGTATAGATAACAAGACAAGTCATTTAAAATATATATAAAATTATTCTACGATTTAACTAAGTATTCTATAGAATAATGATTACCTGATCATTAAAGTATGAAATTCGGCACTCAAAAGTTCTTTGAACCGGTTCTAGCTGCTTTTAGAGATGCATAATCCACGCTTTTTTGAATAGAAAATAATTTTGCTATTGTTATTTTTAAATATTTGTTCCAAATATCTGTTATTTCAATCATATTATTAATTAAAAATTATTACTTAATATTAAATTTCAAATTTATTAATTGTAATTAATACTTAATTTACTAGTTTAAGTAACGTGTGATTGAATTAATTTATCTATTTCAGCTTACTTCTTAAATTAGATTTTTTTTGAAAACTATTTATTTAATTTCTTTATTAGAGTAAACCATTTTCTGACGAATTTGAATTAAATGCATATGTCATTTCTTTTAATTGTTTACTTTAGTTCTATATTTTACCAATAGATGGCGCCAGCAGTAAACGGAATATATGCTAAATCAAGTCACAAGCAATTAAAAAGGATTTGTTTGGAATAGTGCATCATCAAATGCGAATATCGGAAAGTCAAGGTTACTCTCATGAAGTGGAGCGGCGACTTCACACTTTCCAGTGAAGTCACCGCTCCGATAAATTTCAGTGATATGCGATTCAATGATACGATAATTCCAATAACTGGTCCATTCACTTTTCAATCCATTCACAGATTGTTCGAGAGCTTCCATTGGACAGATCGCATCGATTGTTACTTTCCAGTAAAGTCACCGCTCCGGTAAATTCCAGTGATATCGTATCGATTCTTACTTTCTATCGTGATCCAAAACCTGTAATCGAAATATCACCAGTAAGATCGTATCAAGGATTTGAATCACACCCCTCTTTGAAAAGTATTGATCACTGGTATTTGTGACTTTTTGATATTGGTTACGTAATAACCGCTCGTAAAATATTCGTCATCCCTAGCTGCTTTTAGTTAGTTTTGAACCGCTTATAGCTGCTTAGCAATTAGTGTGTGTGTGTACGTTTCATTCCGTTGCTTTTAGATGTAGAATTTAGACAGTGTATTTATGTTAGAATTTTTACATTTTGGATTATTAACATATATTTTTGCAGAATGTTTTTATGAAGCAACAGTTTTTCTTCCCAGCATGTATTTTTTGATAATATTTAAATATAACTATTTCTGCAACATATTCTTTTTTTCCTTTTGTTTAACTAACCTTAGCAGTATGAGCAATAATAAATTATATCATCTGCTTTTTCTTATTATTTATCATCCGCAATAGGGATAAGATGTATTTTTCGAGAGATTTTAGTTATTTACTATCAATTAATTTATAAAATAATTTAGGAATTGTTTATTTTTCACTTTAACAGTCTATCATTGGTTATTTCATAGAATAACTAGGTAGTGTGAAATTTTTCATCTATTACATACTTTAACTGACTTGTCTAGTTATTCCATGAAATACCTAGTTATTCTATGAAATAACTGAAACATACACTCTAACGATAACATATACAACCAGAATAATAGGCTGCTTGTAAAATAAATTAATTTATAAATTTTGAAAATATTTTTATACCCCGTTCACGCAAAGGGCTATTCGACTGAAAGATAAAGATTGGACGAACTTTTGAGGTTATATTTATATCTTTCCCCCCTCACTACAATCTTGCCTCCACCCGATACGCATACCATGGCCCTAGACCAGGGGCGGGCATTAAGTCGATCGCGATCAACCAGTGGATCGCCAAGACATTTTGAGGTGACCGCTTTTACTAAGACCTAAGATGAGCATTGCTAAAAGAAAGCGTACTTATGGAACATTGACGAAAAATTTCAATAATATTTCTGACGAGTTGTTAAAAACGAAGGCACATTAAACAAAGAGAAATAATGTGATGAAGTAATAAAACTACACTTCGAATTCGAGGGGCGTTTTCAAGAATTTACTAAACTAGAACCAATTGTTACAGTGATGTGCTGCCCATTTGGCAGTGTTGAAATTGAAGAAATAACTGAAAAATAACTTATATAGTCTCTTTATCTCTTGAGGAAAACGAAGTTTTTCTCTCTCAAAATGGCATAATTTTAAAAGTGCGTAGTTCAGAACCTAAGAATAACTCTTGAGATCTAATGGATGAAGTAATGTATCCTAATTTAAAAATAGTTGCATATCATTTAACATCGTTCTTTAGCTCTACCACCTGTGTGAATCTGCCTTTTCAACGATGAATATAAGACAACATGTCGTTGCCATCTCACAGATGACTACTTAGAATTCCGTGCGAAATTCGCAGTTAGTAATTATATACCGAGATATTCGAGATTGGCAGACAGTATGCAGACTAAGTCTTCTACTAACTATTACTACGAGAATTAAATTCTAGATGAAAATGATTTATTTTCTAATGTATTTTGAATACTTTGATAATAAAAACATCATTTGTTATTATATTTGTGACAATTATTATTACGTTTGTAGTACATATTCCGTATATATTATTAAGTTATAATAAATATTGTAGACCTTGTTTTTAGCTCACCACACCTACGCCACTGGGTGGACCACAAAACCTTGAAAAAATTAGAAGTAGCCCGTATCCTAAAAAAAAGTCTGACCACTCCTGCTCTAAACCATGAAAATCATAATGCCACTTCTGATATATTAACAAACAATATTTTTTTAAAAAATTGAAGTTTTTTTACGCATTTATTGAGATGTTAAATGCAAAAACTCGTTAAAATTTCGCAATCCATTTCTTATGATTGCATCACTTTTTTTTGTGCAAATCATATAAGAAAAAATAAAAATAGAGTAAAAAAGTGAAGCTTCCCGAATGCAGAATATGATATTAAAAATGTTTCAATATTTATTTATATTACTGTATCTTGTGGATGGCTATGAATATAAATATGATAATCATTGGTTTAATTTTTAGTCTGTTTCTTTCTAATTTTTTATTGATACATTTCGAATTTTGATTGCAGTAGAAAAAGAAATGTCTATAAATTCAATTTGCATTATTGAGATGAGAAATTTTTGAAGTTTACTCCATTAGTTTAAGTTAATTAGTTGTTCGGGAAATTAACAATATTTTAATTTTTGGCTGAAAATACAGAGATTCTGAAATTACTATTGCAACAATCTGTAATATCTTCATGTTAAGGCTTTATCTTTAATTTCAAAAAAAATTACCCCTAATTAACAGTTTTATAATACTTTGGAGCACCCAAAAAAAATCACTGCATGATGTGCGGTGACTTAACGAGACCAAGAAATAATTATTTACCAAAAAAATAGTTAGGACCGGAAAGTAACAAAGGTTAATTTAGAGACACGTTTTGATGTATATTTTACCTTTACTATAAATTATTAAGAAATAAAAATATCGTCACAGCTAGTATTTATCTCGGTAGGCGCAATGTAATTGTCAGGTAGTTTAGGTACATATACACACTCGATTGATTACGAACATCATTCTCAAATTGAAGACAAAAGTAAATGTTCCACCACTTTTAATACAGTAAATTTATGCCAGCATTTAGCTATATTCATAAGAAAAAGTTCGCAAATCGAAACTTTAAAACACACGCATTTTGGGGAATTAATTTAGTTTAGTTACATTAACACCCCGTTTTAAAGTTACACTAGGGCTATTTTGCGACGTACTTCGTAATTTTGAATCGTGGTCAGATGACGAGGACTTCACTTGAGCTAGCAGTGTCCCTTCAGATCTAAAGCAGAACTGAAACTTTTTTAGCAAATTTAAAAGATTCTGAACGACTCCAAATTTTCTAGATGGTAGAATTTTACTACAAAAATCCTGTACATGTCAAGTATAGACAACTATAATAAATATTCATTAATTACAACTCCCAGTGTGCTATCAGTTGTTCAAAAAATATATTGCTTCCAAAGAAACTAATGCAGAAAATTCAAAGAGTATTCGAAAGACTGCTACCATTAATATTTTATAGATAAAATTCACTTTATCTGTTTATTAAAGTTTGGTGAAAATGGACAAAATAAAACAGTTTTAAAATTTCGAAAATTAGAATTCAACATTTAATATTTATCCGCTTATAAAATCAAAAGTGTTGAATTCATTTATATAAGACTGATTCTGAATATTTATATAAGACTAATAAGAAGTACATTCAATTTTCTTAGACATTTTTTATTAATCTATTTCCGAACATTTTGGTTCCCCATTTGTGTCATAAGAACAGCGTAAGTAAACATCCCGCTGGTGATTTGTGTTAAAAAACAGCGCCTCAACGAAAACAGTCTCCATCCTGTCACAACCACATGAGAAGGGAATTCTGACACCAAGGTCAGAATCAAATGCTTGATCTCATAGTCACTACAATCTGAGCCCGATACCATTTCATAAACCGCATTTTTCACTCTAACAGCAGCATCGTGAACAGCAACTGCCTGGAAAGTCACAAAATAAAATCCGATTATGGCCATTGAAAGCACCACAATTTGATTCGTCACACTCGAAGTGTCAAACTTCGAAAGGTTTGTTGTCATCAAGAAAGTTGTGACATTGAAAACCGAGAAGACCATGAAGCCGTAAAGGAATAAAAGCAGCAAAGACAAAGCTTCTTCTGAACGCTCCATGCATCTGTAGATGGTGGATGAATACTCGGCGAATAATTTCAAAAATGAATCCAGGTCGCATTTTCGTTTAGCCACTACCTCGAATGATTCGATGATCCTCCGCAGAAGTCCAAGAAGATACCAGCATAGGACAATGAGAAGTCCAGATAAAATATGTTGTTGATTAATGATGAAATGATCGAATATGATGAATAAAGCACAGTTTGTCGACTTGTTCTTTGAGCTCCAACCAAAAAAAGTCTCTTTTACATAAAATATTAATAGACGCTCAGATCCCGGAAAACACAAGCTTACTGTAAACCAGAACAGAACACATGGAAGAATGTAACAAATACATGTTCCAACTATAAGCTGATATTTTTGAGTGACAGATTTTTCAAGCTGTAATCCAGAAAAGGTGTCCTGAAGATATATCATTAATAAAAAAATGTCTTGACGTTTGTACATAACAGTCAGGCGTATGGTGATACTGAAGAAATCTGTGAATATAGTAGAGAATGTTAAACCGGCAGGAATCATCCAAGCTACTCTGAAAAGGCTTTTCAAATCTCCTATAATGCAAACAATGAGATATGCGGTAGCACTGTACTCCAACAGCCTTTGAAAATAATATTTTAAGTAATTAGGTTCTTTATTTAAGGGGAGTACCAAAGCCACAAAATAAAATATTCGAGTTATGAATATTCTCTCAGAGAAATGGTGTTTCACTTGCTCAGTCTTAAAAGATTGAATCACTTCGACAACAGATTGCCTGCGAATGAAACGGATATCAACATTCATTTCAAGTTCAATTCAAATGTACTGGTAACTTTGAAGTGATGAACTGGAAGGAATGAAATAACTCCCATGAATTTTGACCTTTGAATATTATCCACCAAACACGCAAATTAAGAACCAAAAAAAAAAACTCTTTTTCTCTTTTAGGAATAGAAAAGCCTTCCCACAAAGCTTTTTGTCTGTCTTCCAACAATTTTCGTATACAACGCGAAGCATCGGTAAAATACGCATTCCTAATTACTGTATGAATGCAATAATTGGGAATGTTTGTACTTCCACAAACACTCTATAATTCAGTATGTACAATGAATAAAGAAAATCAATAGGAAAATCAATGAAAACGGAAATTCCTGAATTATTGTTATTAGTTACTTCTGAAGGACACCTTTATGTTTTTTTAGATCTATTATTGTGAAGGGTTGGGAATGTCTCATTATGTTTCGCTTCACAACAGACAAATAATATCCGAAAAGGGGGGTGACGTCTTTTTTTCCCCAGGAAAGAAAAACATATATGTTTCTTCTTAACACAAAAAATGCTGCCATATATCTCTTGCAAATAGTTTGGTATCTTCTTTGCATTAAAATGTGCAGTAAATTTCAGATAAGAAACAGATAACTGCCTAAAAATAATTAACATATAAATTTTTATTTATATGTTATTAACAAATAAGTTTTTCCAAAATTAACATACAAAAAATCCAATCGAACTTTTCTCAAATAAAAATATTCTATAAACAATCCTCTATACTAAAATTAACTAGAATTCTAATTTTCGTAGGGATTTCACTTACCAAGTTATTCAATAAAAAGCCAATTCTTTTTAATAAAGTATCAACAAATTAAAAGTTTAGTACTTAAATTCTAATTAACCACCTTTGGCAACAAGCTATTCATCTGTATATTAATATAGTTGGCAAAACCAAATAATTAGTGCTCCCACCACATCTACTACAATGATTTAGCCAAATTTTTTTTATATTGGTAACACCGAGATACATTATCAATAGTCGCCTCTTCACTACCAGTTTCGAGAAAAATTTCAAAAACATTAATTTTTACATTCTTTATGGGGGGGGGGGTGATCACAACTAAGATCCTTAGCTTTAATCATTGCGCCGACTTTGCCACTTTTTGTTTCATATAAAAATTCAAGACCTTACATAGATTCTCCAAAGGTCGCCTCCATATATAATAGATATTTGTAAGGATATTTTTTTTTAAAAGACTCGAAGAACTAGAGAGATAAAATTTGGTAAGAAGTTTTAATTATAGATTTGTAAAAAAAATTTTAGCCAAATCTGTCTAAGAACTGACCCTCTGTTGATCTGTAATTTCGTATGCATGTAAAAGTGATAACTCAAAAATGCCCCCGAAATAAATAAAACTAATTACATATTTATTCAAATTACATATTTTTTAGGAGAAGGGAGAAGCGATTTCAACAACTCAAAATGTCATTTGCATCGCTGTTCATTTTTGAGTTAACCATTCAACCACTGATAAAAATCATGATAAACCATAAACTTTCTTGCATAAAAGTTCATCCAAAAGAAAAAAATTCCCATCATCCAAGAATTCCAATTCAAGATATTAAAGAATGTATGAAGATGAACCACCCCAAATGAGACAAAATCATTTTTTGTTATGTAAGATGGCAAGCATAACTTGAAACCGAAAAAAGTTCAATGGAAATGAATAAATGGTGTTTACACCGAAATTATGGATTTCTGTAAGATTTTGGATGTTATTTTGTCTATCTGCGAGCATGTAAACTCGATCTTTACTAATCTCGATGTGCGTGCGTGCTGGCGCTTTACATGCCAAACCGCTTGACTTAGACTTTCTAAGTAGTATATATGTATGTGCCACTATCCAGTAGTTGGAACGATTTTTTTTTTTAAGAATTTTATTAAATTAAAGATTAAGTTGAATTATGAAGTTTTCCCACCATAACTTTCGAAATTATTACAGCACTAATGCGATTATGATAATAAGTTAATATTCATGAAAAAAATTTCTGAAATTTGACAAATTTTTGAAAATATTTTTTCTTTTCTTTTTCAGAACAATAGATTACATTTTTACTCTGAAATCCAAACCCTTTTCATTTGTTTCATCAAATACTTAATGCTGTAATACTGACTTCTATTGTTGAAAGTTAAACAAGAAGGATTCTTCTGACGTCTGTATAATTTACAAGACGAATTTTAAAAAATGAAGTTACAATATTGCGAAATTTAAAAGATAGATGAACCGCACATATGCGTTTTTAGTAGTGATGTTATGTCATGGAAATGATCTCCATTAAAAATGTTCATGTACACAAGGAAGGGAACATACATAAAACAATTAAAATAACACGCTTTTGTTTCAATGCCTGACAATTTGGAGGAATCATGGAGCATAAAAATATATACAATATATGATTTAAATGGAATCAAATATAACCAGTATCGCCGGCGAACCAGCTGATCGATAAAGGTGGCTAGTTCACAATGACTCAACAACCCCTTTGCCTGGTTAGCACATGAAACATGCAAAGCTTTGAACAGAAAGTCCTTCGGAGGACTCATTTTAAGTACTCCAAACATCCACTCTCTTCCCCACTTATGAGGAATTAATTTAGTTTGGTTTAGTTATATTAACTTCCCTTATTAAAGCAACACTAGGGCTATTTGGGGACGGACCTCTTAATTTTCAACCCCGGTCAAAAAGCGAGGACGACACCTGAGCTGCCACTCCCCTCTCCAAACTTCCACACCACACCTGTGGGAGGATGTTTGACCGAGATAGATTGAACCCGCTTCAGACCCACTTACACGACGGTTATTCGGTGAAATCAGATCTCAAACTCGAACTTTTTGTCACACTGCAGAGGCATAACAACTTCTGTTGTAAAACAAAATTTTGATTTTAAACAAACAACAAAATGAAAAATAATATAATTAAAGAAAATAGCAATAGCATCCTTTTTATGCCATGAATATGAAAAATTTAGTAAATCTATAATCATAATGTTTAAAAATAAACAAAAAAATGTTTTACAGAAATATTAGCAATAATGTTCAATACTTCATAATTCAACAATCCCTGAAAAGTGGGGAAAAAATAATTATTTAAAATAAATAAATTGCTTCGTAATTATAATAATGGGTCAATGTTTTATATCCAGTTTAAATAATTTTGAATACACTTTCATTTTCTTAACATACAGTATGATAGATTTGATGTTTGAAAAAAGAAAAAAGGGGGGGTGGCAGGGAATAGCTATATATCCTTTTAAATATAGCTATTAAAACTTAAAATCATAACAGTAACAGGAGTTAAACTTTAGTAGGCTGCTTTTCCTCATAATATGCAAAACCATTTTTGATAATTATGTTTATAACTGGACATTCTGAGGGGGGGAAAATTCCTTTTGGGGAAAATTTTATATATTTGCGTGCATGTGCGTGCAATGCTTAGATATGAAAGATAATCTTTCTTTTCTACTCAAATATAAATTTAACCAATTTTACTCTACTTAAAACTGCTTTGGCTAATGCTAATCCTGGCCTCAATTTCGATTTAACGAATTATAATACCATCAATTTATCATTGCAATACCATAAATAATACAAAAAAAATGGGGTAAGAAAATTTTTTTAGATAAGTATATAGAATATAAAAATAAGATAAATAATGAACTTGTTAATACACACAAAACAGCCAGCACAATTTGAATCGGAATCTTTTACAAGTTAGATGCATGAAAGTTGTTCTTCAGAATTGAAGAATGTAAATATAGATCTTCAACAGACTGGTACATAGGCAGAAACATGAATGGCCTCTGTTTAAGACAATCAGTAAATGTTTCATTTCTATTAGTGACTAATGGTGTTTCATTCTACTCATGAAAAAATACCACCAATTATTATATTCAATAAAAATTACCAATTTATAAAAAAAATTCCCTTACATAATAAATTTTGCTGATTTTCCCGATTATTCCTTATTTTCCCAGTTTTCAGGTTGGCTGGCCATCCTGTGAAAACAGAGAAATATTTGCATCGTAGAGAAGCATCATCCTAATCGGGCAGTAATGCTGTCTCACTGATTTGCCGAATTTTAAAGTACAACTTAAGACAAATGTCTTTAAACAACTTTCTTATATTATCAAAGTATGCATTATAAATACTACATAACTATAAATTTGAATATTTTTCAGAATGGAAAGCATTGTTCTATTTTACATGGACTCTTATGGAAAAAAATTGTCTTGCTTAAGGGGAATTTTTGATTAAGAACCATTAGGAATTAATTATGTTCGTTAAATGAAGTTTAAAAATATATGGTAGAGATGAGGGGAAAATAATCTGGCTGATCTTTTTAAGACACAAAATTAAATAATTTGATAATCATCAAATCTATTTAATGTAAAGTATGAAAAATATTAAGACACAAAAAAAAGAATTTATTCATGAAATATATTTACAGAAAAAAAATGAAAGAAAACAAAAATTCTCAGTTTACAATGAAAACAGTAATTATATAACAGAATATAAAAATCAACAGAAAGGTTTAAAAATACTTAACCTACAATAATTGTATTCATTCAGTCACATAAAATTACACAATGAATTCCTCGACATACAACATCACTAACAGCATGTTATTTAAAAGATAATTGGAACGCATAGCATTTAAAAAACATTACAGTATCAATGAATTACAATCATGAATGAGTAAGAACATTCTACAAACATGAGATGTGATTACTTTAATCGTGCATAGCAGTAATATGTAGATTTTAAGAGTAACAACATTGTTTCTAAAAATGAATAATAAATATATAATATAATCCATTATAAACACATAGCAAATCAAAGCATAAGAATCAAAATTTTTAAAAGACTTATCACTCATAGCAGAGTCTTAAAGATACACATTACATTTTACACAAAATACAGAAAGTGCAAATTTCACAGAAAAAGTATTAATTATTTCTTTCTGCCATTATTCTCTTTATGAAGAGCTTCGTGATTATGAAATGCTATAACATCATAAAATATTTTTTGACAAAAAGGACATGTAAATGACTGTGACTGCATATGTAACCTTCGGTGGTATGTCATTGTATTTAAGGTAGGAAACACTTCATAACATAAGTCGCACATTACCTGCCCAGGAGTCATATGGACATCATTTATATGTCTAATTAATTCAGCTTCTGAACAAAATGTTCCACTACAATTTCGACATTGGTATTGTTCTTTTATGCGAACTTTTGAACTCTGAGGCTCCTCAACTTCAGTTTTACAAGCACGCCGTAATGGCTTCTTGCCTGAAGTAGACGCCTTAGACACTCTTGGGCGTCTAAGCACTCTTGAAGAACCCGGACTGATGGAGGCATTTACTCTGCTACGTAAGTTTGGACGTGGAATTACCTTTGCTGAATTTTCTCTATAAAAAACTACAAAAGACATGTATAAATTAAGCCTCATTATCAACATTTCAAATTATATATGAATCACAGACTTCAACTTTTATTCAAAGAATCATAATCTTCTCCAGAATGAATTTTAAAGTGGAAAGAAGAGGAATTATTAATATTCTTTACTTATATTTTATTTAAGATCGATTCAATTTATATCAGCAGAAACTTGAGCTAAGTAAATTTCTAGTGATATAATATTCTTTTTGATTATTTCGGAATTTCCATTCAGCAGATTTTAATTGCTTCCTTCTATTAAAAATAATTTTATTTAGAATAAAATATGCCTACATATATGCTGGTGTACTTGAATATGTTAATTGAAATCATTTTAAACAAAAAAATATTTTTTTAAAATTTTTTTCCTACATTTAACAGTAAATTAAATTTCCCACTTAATTCTTCTAATATATTAGATAAAAATAAAATAGATTTTTTTAACCCATTTACTATGTCTCTTCAGAATAAATTTTTTAAAGCTGCAATATTTTAAAAGAAATATGGGTAAATTAAAGGTATTTAATTATGACTATATTAACAATATATATTTTAACTAACTGTATAAAACTGTATGAATATTGGTTAATTTAACCCTTTAAAGAGCCATTTTTTTCTAGTCATATGTTAAAATATTTTATGCTTGAAATTAGAATAAGAAAAAGGATTCATTTAGCTTATTAGAAAAATTCAATTTGATTAATTAATTTATTTGGTTAATTAATAATTAAGTAACTAATCAAGACACATCATTTTGTGTGAAATAAAGAACTAGAGCATCTAGATTTCTGTCTTTATAAAAAAATTTGTCAGAACTTATGCCAACCTACATAAATTCATATAAAGATTGATAAATTTGGTGGGAAGCATACTTCCCATGGCCCTAGAAAGGGTTAATTTTAAAAATATAAACAAAATATCTTAATAAAGGCAAAGAATTTTTTTAATGAACAAGAATAAAATATAAAAGCTTTTTCAAATAACAAAAATTAGATAATTAATTTCCTTCTAATTCTTTAGTAATAAAATTGAATGAGTACAAAACACAGCTTGATTTTCACATATTAACTTTTAAAATACCAGCAAATAATTAAATGAGTAAGATTTTTATAAGTAAGATTAACAAATATTTTTACTGCTGAATCAAGAGCATAAATTCAATACTTTTATACAAAATTTTATAAAATTCATGCAAATTAAAATAAATTAATATACATAATAAATTATTATCCTAAATATCATATTAAATATAATATTGTACTACATTTAATAACTGAAATAAATTAATACTTTTGCCAATGATTTGCAATGTTAAATTCTAGTAAATTTCAAATTTTAACTGTTACAATAATTAATAGTCAATATTGACATAATAAATAATCCACTGTTATAAATATATTTAAAAGTATTTAAAATTAATTTTGAAAGAAAAACATTTCAAGTCCAGCTTTCAAAAGGATTATATTAAAACCTTTAAAGTATAATAATTTTCAAATAACTTTTTTTAAAAATTGAGTCATTGTAAAATTACCTGAATGACATTTTCTATTATGCTTCTGAACATCTGATAGTACATCCGAAGAAAACGGGCAAAATGTACATAAGTATCGACTGTTATTGTGAATCATGGAACTTTCCCCCTTACAGCCATTTTCTGAAATGGAATTTTTTGTAAATTAGGACCATTCAGATCATCCTTTAAATTCAATAATATATGAACTGTAATGGAATGGAATTAAACAAATTATAAGGAAATAATAATTAAAAATATGTATAAGTAATATTACAGAAAAAAATCTTAAAATAATAAACTAAAGCTTTGTTTCATTTTTCCCCCAATTAAAAAAATCTTTATCTGCACTACATGTATATTATCTGTACACTTTTGAATCAAGGTGGAAAATTAATTACTTTGAAAAATGTGAAATAAATAAATAATTTAAACAATAAAAACTGAAGAAATAAAACAGAAAATAAAATAACACAATTTTAAAATATATTTCAAATAAATAAAAGCATATCAATAATAGATACTTCTTGAATATCATAACTCAAATTTTAATCTTTAAATGTGGATGCTTAATATCACTTTAAGCAAATAAGCAAAGTTTTGTATTAAAGAAGATAAAACTAAACATAAAAGTAAAATCTGAATATCTATATTAATTATAAAATCAGAGCTACTTCAATGAAACTACTTGTATTATTAACAAAACATATTAATTCCAAAACTAAAGCCATACATATATTCCATCACAAAAAACTTACTTTTCCATATTTCAGATATACACAAAAATGTAATAAACGCAGAAAAAATATTAATCAAAAAAAGAATAAAATTCAAAATTCATTTCACAAATTAACTGATCACATCAAAAAAATGGACAATTACATCTAAATAGGAAACTTGTTCATCGATGCAAATAAAATGATTTGTTACAGAAATCAATTTTATTTTAACTTAACAATTAATTGAGTGAAAAACAAACAAAAAAAAATACAAATATTAAGATTCATTTCCTAAACAATAGAATTCAGACTCTTTCACTGCAACTAAAAATATTTTCAGATATAGTGAAAGAATAGTATTTATAATTAATAATTTTTCCACTTGTTATAATAATTTAATTAAATGAATTCTAAAGTTAAATTTTGGAAGGAAAACATTCTTCTTAACTTTACTTCCCTTCCCCCTAATTTATTTTAGTGATAATATTTTTGGAAATAACTGCTGAAAATGATAAAATTTTACTTCATTTTTAATTAGTTAAAATACTAAATGAAAAAAATATTACTAAGAGAAGCATATTCCTTTTTTTCAAAAAATGCATTGTTAAATTTGATTGCTCTATCTAATAATTTACCAATCAACAAGCAAACTGATATTCATTTTAATTATTATAAAATATTATCTGTTTCTGAAGCAAAAGCAAAATGTATTTTGCATAAATTAAACTTATTAATAAAAATGAATTTAATTTAGGAGATATAAAAAATATGTTTTTCATAACAAAAAGTTTGCTATAGTATTTTTAAAAACACAAATTGTTATGCAAAATATAAAAGATAATAAATCTAAAGGCTATAATGGCTGAATCTTTCAAACAGTTAAATTTTGGAAGGAACTTTTATACTCTAAGTATGTAGATTTATAAAAACATAATCAACTAACTTGGGCTTCTGTTTGTTTAGAAAATCAAACATTTTTGCTCAATTTACAATTTCTTAAAAATTATCATTTTTGATTATAAATGTATATGTTAACCAGTTAATCAGGGAATTCGCTATTTTCTACTTGTTTCAGAATGCAATATTTCATTATTCCAATAATTTAAACTCAACCCCTTCAAAATAGATGAGCATATAAAAAGTGTACCCACATTTGACCTGACAAAAGCAGATTGTCCTTACAGGCCAGAGCATTTTCCCCTGCTAAATCTGATGTGCATTCAATTTCATATAAATGTATGTTATAATATATAAAAAAATATCCTTTATATCAAAATGAAATCATTTTTAAATAAGTAATAATACATATTTTTTCAGTCATAGTAAAAAAATTAATTAAAATACTTGTTATTTAGTATTTAAAAAATACAAGTAAAATAGATTTTGCTATAATTGAGAGTGCCTAAAGTAATACTAGATTATTAATGTAAAATATAAAAACATAAAAAATAAATATTTACATTTAACAATATTAAATACTTCAAGAATATAACACTAATTAACACTTGAAAGCTGCACGAAAGATCTCCAAACACAGATTAATACAGATATCGACATCACACAGTTTATAAATATATAATGGCAGTGTTCCGTCTTTTATTTGCTTCTATCAAACTATACATCTTCTAAACTGTTAGCCATGAACTTCACCATCAATAATTTCATGCTTTGTTATCATTATTATCACCTGAAACATCCACTGATGAACCATTCATAAATTTGCAGATCCTCTCCAGAAAGATAACATGGTCTTTTAGCTTTGATTCCACAAGTGAGACTTAGAAAGACAAGATACATAGACTAATTTTATCTTAAAAAATAAACATTTTAGAAGTACTTTTTAAGCACCTTAGAGAAAAAATAAGAGCCAACCTTTACCAAATATATATTTTTTATTACAGAACTATAAGTTCAAATGAAATAAACTATAAGTTCAAATGAAATTGAATATTAAATAATTATTATTAAAGTAAAATACTAACAGGAATCATTAAATATTTTTCATCATCATTAAAATTAAGTTATTTTAAATATTTTTTTATGTAAATTGTGTTTGAAAAACCTTATTAAAAAACTCTCAGTGTATATCAAATTATTTAATTACACTGCAGTTAGTACTATAAGGGGGTGGGGGAGTTTTAGTACAACTTCAT
Organism: Argiope aurantia; assembly: GCA_026543865.1. Taxonomy (NCBI): domain Eukaryota; kingdom Metazoa; phylum Arthropoda; class Arachnida; order Araneae; family Araneidae; genus Argiope; species Argiope aurantia. The sequence goes on along the minus strand of JAPMOR010050149.1, from coordinate 757,541 downwards.
TAACATTCCAATTATATGAAAATGATTAAGAACATAAGCAAACAAATCTAGAATATAAAAATCATGCTAATTTTAATAAAAATGCAAATAAAAAATTATTTATCTTCAAAGATTTTTCCAAGCACTTTCGATTCGTTCAATTTTTTTCATTGATAACTCTTCCCAATTAAATAATTAATTTTGTTAGAATTGAAAAGTTTCTGGCTTATCGAACAAGTAAGTGCATTATCTTTATATTCAATTTCTTTTCCAAAAGAAATTTCTTTTTCCATAAAGAAGTCAAGAAATCAAGAGTCTCTTTAGGTCAAGAATAACTACTTTTACCATTTTTTTTTCTTTCAAAAAGTAGTCAATATTTTGAATGGGCCAACATTCCTAACTTTCTCAATTCTTTTGTAATGTTTATCAAATGGATTCTATCAGACAGCTTTATGTGGTCACAGACTATATGTTGTGAAACACATTTTTCATTCAAATTTCCCACTTCAATATTTTAATTAATGCCAAATCCTCTTTCAAGAGGTGCTGTTCCTGGAAAAGAATGAAAATTTTCAAAACCCTTCACATTTTTTAAATTTATGATCACCAAATAAAGAATTTTCTTTAAAAAAAATCCAAATTCATTTTCTGGACACAAAAATCTTCGAAATCGAGTAAAGGTGATTGACTAAAAAATCTATGAACTCCATGAGAATAACATCTTTATACCATCTTTTATCCTTTCTGATTAAAGTACAATACAGACCATGATTCATTTTTCACACTTACTTGTTTTCTACCAAAACAACACTTCTTACTAATGTAAAATTTACTGAATACATTATGCATTCCAATATTTTTAAAACAAGCTACTGACAATTCATACTCAAAAAACATATAATGTTATAGGATATTGCTTTTGTGGAAAGCAAAGTCTTTCAATAATTAGTCCCTTCCGACACTACTCACTTTATCAATTGCAGAACAAGATACATTGTTAGAAAAATCATACTAGCATTAGTAATTTACTAAAGAAATAATTTCAATTGAGAAATTTTCTTTCAAAACTTTAGAAAGCACAATTGTTGTTTAACGAACTTATGTATATCTTACACATAAAAACACAAAAGTGGATCATCGCTTATATATTTGAAGAAATGGCTTAATATGTTATGCCATAAATACAAGTGAAATCAACTGCAAAATCCCCACTGCTTCATCATATATTTCTTAATGAAGGTTATCACCCAACCTCTGCCATACAAATTAAGACACCTTAAGCAAAGCCATAAATGCCACCAGTACACAGATTTTTGTTTTTCGAGTTCCAATATAAAAACTAAAAAAAAACGAGTATACTCAGAAACTTTTTGATTGGCCAATTAAATCCAAAATTTATGACAAAGCTATATTTTTAGAAACAAGATAACTTAGCAAATTTCATTTAACTATTTTTTTTTTTTTTTTTTTTTTTTTATGCAATGTTTGCATGCATACAAATATATGGATCAAATGTTGGTAAACTCGTTGATGCATTTGGCTCCAAATTTTCATACGGATCTACACTTTAGATGTTAAAATTTTGTACCATTTTTTACTGATTAGAACTTTGCATTTTGAAATTGTCCTATTCAAATGTACTCAAACAAACAAAAAACAATTTGAACGGATTTCATTCAAATTTGGTTGAAATCTGCAAATTTAACATTAAGAAATTCAAGCTCAAAAGGTTTTTCAAGTTACTATGTTTACAAATAGAAATAATACCAAAGATGTATTACTCAAAGGTTTAAATTACTGAGATATAGTAAAATCTTGAGTTTCAATTTTTTTTTTTTTTTTTTAGCAATTACAATTACTTTCTTTTTGAATAGTCCGTATGCAAAAAAAGAATTTTATTGGTTTTTTTTTTTTTTTTGGTATTTTTTGCAAGAGTAACAAATGACCTACAAGCAACTTTTGAGCAATGTGAACATTTCACTTTATTTATATTTTTGGAGACTTTGAATTAGTCAGTGTATTCATTTTTAAAAGTCCATAATGAATCAAATGCACATTTTCTGCCATATTGTTAAGAAGTTCTAAACTTTTGCAAAAAAATTAATTGAAATAAAAAAATTTTTAAATAATTTACTAACGGAAAGTCACTAAATGATGTTGAAATATAACTAATAAATGCTATACAAACACGTAAATATGTAGAAGAAAAACAAGGAGAGCTGAAGTTACTGTTAGAATCACAGTATGAATATGTCAAGTTATTTCTAAAAAGAAAGGATTTTCTCTTTATATAAATAAGCAAAAGGTATATTTTCTCCATTCTTTCACTATGTCCCTAAACTAAGATAAGACCCTTCTCATTGATTTCCAGATTCATTAAATCCATTAAACATTGAAAAACTCAACATCGCAAAGGAAACACAGCTTATAATCGGGCAGATCTAACAAGATGGGGGGGGGGGAATTCTTCATTTGTACATAAACGTAAGTACCTGGAAAAAAAATAGGTACTTAAGACCAATATATAAAAACCATTAAAACAAAATAAGCAGTCTTTAAGGATTTTAAATGACACTACACAGTCTGGAAAAATCAAACTCTTGCAAACAAAATCCCATCTCAAATAAGAAGAGAAATCACAACAACCACTTCAAAATCAGAATATGTTTTTCCTTACATCTGTTGCTTTTCTTATATGTTTCTATTAATACTAATGAAGACCCAATAATTCACAGACATTTATTTAATCCCAGTCTGAGGTCACAGAGAGAAATACTAATGTAAGAGATAAAACTTTTAATTATTTCACAGACTGATTAAATGAATATTTATGGCACAAAGGTCAGTACCAGCCAAGCTGCACCAACCGAACTTTTGAGGGATATATGAATTAATAATGCTTTCTGATAGAATACATTTTGTTCCAAAATCGCAATGCACCTATGTGTTAATCATCTGATAGATGAGTTTTATCTGCAACACAAAGATACAGTATTGAGTCCCAAGAAGTTAGTGCAAATGTACACATGAATCACTTGTCCTCAGCAGGTTTAAGGAAGGAAATATTTGTGATTACAACATTGACAGGAATTTATTGAATGAAATTCTAGGAACTCAAAATAATTTGCTTTTATGTGTCTTGAATGCAATTTCCAATATATATAATCATAATTTTTTAAGCAGAGGCCGAAGTGAGAGGAGACACTTTAAATTTTACAACTTCGCTTTTATAATAAGGCATAATTTATATACAAACAAATAGTGACGAGGTAAGTCACTTCACAGAATGACACAAGAGTGAAAAAAGGGGAGAAAATATTTTTTCCAGGGTTTATATACTGTGAGATTCTGACAGGGATTTCTGTATATGTATCAATTTAGGACAGAGAAATCTAGATATCTTTTAAAAGAATTTGCTTGGCTGAACAGTTTTTTATCCCTTCACTCAAAGCATATGAAAGTGCAGATTTAAGCATTTTTAGAGCTCGTGTTGAATTGATTAAATAAAAAAGTTGGAATTGGATCAGGAAATAAGAGAATATTTCAGAATGAAACCAATATGGGCTAAATGAAGATAAAAATTAGAAAATTAATTAAATTTAAATTATATCTTAAAATTTCATTACATTTTCATACAACCATAAAAATGTAAAAAACTCGCATACGAGATAATGCACATTTAATATACACTTTTTTATACTTTTCATCACTCTAAAATTTAAAAAAAAAAAATCCTAGGTAGTAAGTAACAAAATAAAGAGTATTCAAAGTCAGTCGAATTAAAAAAGATGAAATTAAAATTTTGGAAAAGTCAAAATTAGTGTAATATTTATATTTATGCAAAGCAACACAGTGATAATAATAGTGAATTACAAGAAAATAAATTGGATAAATAATACCTCTTTAAATGCAGTCTATAAACACTATTTAAATATTCAAATAATTTTTTAATAAATGCAACACTGCAAAATTTTAAAAAAAAATCTTCTTGATTATAAAGCAGTTGTAAATTTGTGAAGTAAGTATTTTAAACAGCAAGCAAACCTGCAAAAGAAAAAAGAATTAGTTCTTACAGAATACATATACTTACTGTAAGTACAATATAATTTTAAATAACGAAAAAATAAAGTTAAGAAAGAAAGTAAATAGATTTTATACAATTTCTTATGAAACAAAATATATATAATTTTAAGCACTGCAATAAATTACCAGAGTTTTTTAACAAGTATATATATATATTCAGCTAAATAAATAATTTTTAAAAAATTTCAAATCTTTAGCATAAAACATTTTTTTTTAAAGAATTAGTAAAAGGAAAATTTTTTTAGCATATAGTAGGTAAGCATATCGCATATTAATCCAAAGTATCACTGGAAACCCAATCATGTGGAACACTCATCATGATAACTGTTTCCAGTCTTTCTTTCACTGGGAAAAAGTGATACCATATTCTAAATTTAATAGAATATTTCAAAACACAAAACTGTTTACAACATAATTAAGAGCAATATATTACACAATATTTAAAAATTACATATTCATTCTCAATTATTGTAAATATGAGTTTTAGCAATCATCATGACCATTTTTCAACTTCTTGCTTTCATCATATTTCTTGTTTTTACAGTTTGTTTAAAAATATATTCCACACACAAAACTTTTTTTATTTTAAAGAAATTATTAAAATATGTATTAGACTTTTTTTAATACATTTCTAAGGTTATCATAAAAAAATTAAGTTTTTCATCTCACAACTGATACAACAGAATAACACATAAAATAGTATAATGTTAAATGTAAAATATAGCAAATTCTTTACAGTGTTCTTCCATATTTCCAATCAAATAATATTGTTCAATAACTGAAAACAAACTCATTTCTGAAACATTTAAATATGGGATATAAATACTAAACACAAAAAAAAAACAAGTATTGCAATAAAGGATATCCTTAATTCCAATACATCTATTATCTGCAAAAATAGAAGAAAAAAAAAGATTGAAGCAGAATGTTGATTATTTTAAGTCTGGTGCTTATCAAGTGAAAAAGAAAAAAATGTAAAATTAAAATCTTTATGTAATGTTTACTTAGCAATATACTAACCATACTTTTAAGAAATAGAAGAAAAAACATTATAAATCCTAATCTTTTATACAAAATCAATTTTAGAAATGACAATAATATACTAGAAAAAATTTCAAAATTAGTAAAGAAACTTCACATAACTTTGCAAAATAAAGTTCCCACATTTTTTTTCTTTTTTTTTTTTTTGATGTAGGAAATTTATATCTTTGACCTTTTTGTTAATGAAAATGCATCCTTAAATTATTAATAGCAAGGAAATTCTAAAGCAAGAATATATATTGTTATATTAGATATTAAAATATTCAACCATACTGTCATTTAAAAAACAATAAATTTAATAATTTCAAAGAAAATTAATAATTTATAAAAGAAAATTTCAAAAAATTATTCATTAGATACTAAATTTTATTTAACTGTCAAACAAATGTATTTTCAAATACGCTTTAACTACAAATGATCTTATTTTTTTTTACACAAAGAATAAATTTTTATGTTTACATATGAATATCTTCAAGTATTTTAATGAATTAATACTTCATTGTAGAACTTTCAAAAAGAATTTGTTTTTTCACCATTCTCAAAATACAGACCAGAACATAAAAATGAAATTTTAAATAGTCAAATCAAAATATTATTTAAAAACATATTAAAATTTAGATAATTATGAAATAAATATTTATAGAGATCTAAATTCAAGTCCTTTTGAATTTAAATATACCTTAATAATGGGCAGATTACATACAAATAAATAACTTCCACAGAAAATTATAGAATCAAAATTCAGCATTTCAAGTTAAGATATCAATACAACAAAATAAAATGTTTTTGAAAAATAAATATAATAAAGATATCAATTTAATGGATAATGAGAGTAGTAATTCATTAAATTTTAAAGCAATGAATAAAAGATGTTAATATATTACCATTAATTCAAACATCAAAGTTTAAGATTATATATGAAAATATGAATATAAAATGATGAAAAACTTATATGAACATTCCATTAAAATGGCTTCAAATATCACCAAACTGGAATGTTAGCACAACTTTAATAATCTGTTTTAAGATTTGGCACATTTGAGATTCTGCTTACACATTGATTAAATATTTCAATTCAATTATTTAGTAGATAAAAAAAAATAGTCTGTTCTAACCAAGAATAATGCAATTGAATATATTAATGATTTTTTAAGCACTTGAACATTAATCGTAGAAGAGGGATTAATTGCTAAATAAAATCACTAAAAGTCATTCTTTTGTAAGCAATGTTCAATTATAGATGCAATTAATAAAAAGTGCCATTTTCTATTTGATATATTATTTTATAATTATGAAAAAATAGTAAATCAATTTAATAATAAAAGCTTTAGTTTAATTTAGCCCATAATGATACAAAACTTTAACATCAATGAAATGGAATTACACACTATTATAATTACAGTTTAATAGTGTGTTCATAAATAGCTCAGCTTCACATGTAGTACAGCATTAATAGTACACCTTCACAAATACTCAAATATATTATTTCATAACCTGCAAGGAAGGGAAAAAAGTGAATGAGAAACCATATAAATCAATCTATATATTATTTCGCATTCAACTATTAGTATGCATTTTAATTATGTTTATTTGTGTATAATTAATGAAACAATTAGAAAGCATATTGAATGAGCAAAATAAAATACTCAAATAAGTTAGTCTCTTGTGAATGATCCAACATTTTGTGTGGATATTTGCTAAATAAAAGATTTCCTTATAGCATAATCTTTCAATACATCACAATATATAGCATTACTAAAAAGAATATGCATCAACTGTAACTTAGTTTTAAAAGTGCTTAAGTGAATGTAAAGTGTAAATTCCACATATTAATGTATATTTTTAAAATAAGATGCTACATTCCAAATAGAATAATGCAATTCAAAAATTGATATTGATTAGTAGGATATAAAACTTCATGCTAATGCCCAAAATGTGTGAGCAGTAGAAAGTATTTAGTAAGAACTATAATTACTAACATGACTTTACATAAAAACAGACATTATTAAGAATTTTTTTTACATGCAGTTTATATATTTTTTCTGAATTTGAATATCAAACAAATATAACACGAAATAAAATATATATATATATATAGTCAGCTTATTCGCTCGTTCAGAATTCTTAATACATGGATATTCATTGAACAGCAATTTGTTAACTGAAATTACACATATTTCATAAATAGATTAGAGAATGCAATAACCGCTTGAATATTTGAATATTTTTTTTAAATAATGTAACGGCTTTTTTATTTTTCCTTCATTCTAGATATATATGTATTTTTGTATATAGTTTATCGTTGTTGTAAATTTTTCAAAGGAACACACAAATGAAAAATCGGTAATCGGATATTTCACTAATAACAATTAAATTAAATCTTTTAAAATAAAATTCGTATTTTTCCAAGTGACGCACATATGACGCCATTTATGCATAAAACAGAAACATTGTTGATACTGATGGCAACAACAAAAAAATTACTTCAGTAAAAATGATTTTAAAAATTCTGATCTTCTTTCTATTATTTTATCATTGGCTAAAACTTCTTTATTTTTTTATTTCAAAAACATATATACCCTTTATTTATTTTTTAATTTATTTTTTGGCGCATTATGAAAACGTGGGTACATTGAAGTGAAGAAAGAAACGGTATTTTGAAAGCGCCATCTATCTAAACGTATTTGTGTTTAATATACATGTTAAGTTAAAAAAATGAATGAAATTTTTAAGTAATGGTTTCAATCAAGAATTGTGGAAATAATGCAATATGTACATAAAAATATGTTCTGTCTGGGTTTTTAACTTCATGCACTGCATCCTTTTTCAAAAATAACTCGCATAAACACTCCAAAATGATTATTCAAGAGCCCGTTCAGGTATGATTTACATCCAATATTTGTAAACATTATGAACCTCAACATTAATATTTATGCATTTGCCCTGATTACTGCTCTTTAATATCAAGCATATGCTATTATATATATCAGATAAAATAATACTTATGAAAATCGTATACTTTGCAGTTAGCATTTAGGCCATTGACTGCTTTACTTTTTTAACATTATGCACAATTGTTGGATTTTTAAATTTAGTGATCTAATTATCTTGCAAAGCCATATAATAAAATGTATGCAGATTAATAATAAATCTTTTTTATTGTAATGAAAAAATTCTATGAAACAGTATTCACTCTTACAAGTAATCATTTCATGTGTCATTGTGAGTAAACATTTTAATTACAATTCTCCACCTATATTATAAAGCTGAATTAAAAAAGATAACGCAATTTTAATACTACGGAATTTTATTCACGCAGATCCAGTTATCCGTAACTGATCAAATAATTCAATAAGTTGTGTTGAAAGTCTGCATATTTTGTTAAAAATTTATATGAACAGTCTTGTCATCTTATCAATCTATGGAAAATTAGAGAGAATTAAGTTACTTTTTCTGTGGAATATCTGAGAGAATTAAAATTTTTATTATTATTATGATCAATATTACATACAATTTATTTTAAATTTTCATTGAGATGAAGTAAAACAGAAAAAGCTGCCTATTTTAATGCATTGGAAGAAGCTAACAAAGTTATTATGCAGGTTACAGTTAGTCATTAATATTTAGCAATGTGTATTTGCTGGTATATACATGTATACACAATATTCTAAATTTTGATCTATTAAAATGTGTAATGTAATTTTTAATTAATGTAATGTCTCCATGTGATTTTAACAAGTAAATTTTATTTAGATTTAAAAACATTTAATTAGTATTAAAAACTGAATGCAGAATCTAATTATTTAAGCTAAAATGCATATGTAGTAAATTTATTATGTATAGTCAGTAGCATCTTCTTACTTCTCCCCTAATTATATATTATCTACCATTGTAATATGATGTTACATCATTTTCCCTATTTCAAAAATATGCAATACATTTTAATGTTTAATTGAGATACTTCATATATTTACCACAAGAGCATCAACTGTTATTTTTATCAAATAAATGTGATTTGCGAAAGTTATGAAATTCTCTTGTATATTTCTTTTTTTAATCATTGAGAAATTCAAATTAATTTAATTGTATTCACATGTAGAATCATATATTTAAAAAAAATTAAGTAAATGTTTTTTTAAAAAAAATGTTAATAATTTTGTAAAATATGTCCAGTTTTTTAAAGTTTTTCATGTTAGAATGCAAAATAAGTTTATGAATAATTAATAATCTTGCATCTGATTACTTTACCAGGAAATTTGTTATTTCTAGAGAATTTGAACTTTGTATATAAATAATAATCATTTATTTTTGTTATGTCAAGTGTTAATCATAAAGTGTAAAAATTGTGTCTTTAAATATTACCTAATCTGATTTTGTAAGGCAATTATCTTTCTTAATTAAAATATACAAGTAAATAATGGAGGTGAATTACAAAATTTACATTAGCAGGTAAATTTTCTTAATTATTTACTATAATTTATTAAATGTTAAACTTTTTTTTTTTATTTTGTTTGATAATATATGCTTTAACTTCATGTCTTTTGGAAACTGGTGTATTTTCATTGTTTGAAATGGAATTGAGTTGCTTGAAATTAGTTGTTTGTTGAAATTATTTCTATTATTTTCCAAATGTCTTCTTTTTATGGAGTATCAACATTTTCAGAGAGTAATTATCTTTCCTTGTATTTCTTATATTGATGTATTCTAATAATCAGAAAAGGAAAATTTATTTGTATCCAGTATTGCCAGATTTCTATTACACTATTGGTTGTTTAAAGTAGTTTGATGTCTTAAAATAGTTAAATATTGTCACATTTTATTGCCATTCTTTTTTAATCTTCTTAAATCCACACAAAAGGATTATTTTCCAAATAACAAATTGAAGTCATTTCAAAAGTTAAGTAATGAATCTAGTTAATGAAAGTTAAATATTTTAATTATGCTAAATCTTTTTAATTTAAAATTGTCTGAAAAAGCCTATATATATGTGTGTGTGTGTGTGTGTGTGTGTGTGTAATGATATTTTAACTCTAATTTCAATTTAATTCATTTTCAAGATTTTCTCTTCATTTAGCCCATAGTAACTTTATTCTAAAATATTCTCTTATTTCGTGATCCAATTCCACTGTCTCTACTTAATTAATTCAAGAGAAGCTTTATAAAATTGCTGACTCGACTAAACGCCGATACTTTCACACGCTCGGCGTGAAGGGGTAAAAAACTGTCCAGTAAGCACATTCTTTTTAAAAGATCCCTGTGTTTCCTTTTCATGTGATTGGCATGTGTCAGAAATCCCTATCAGAATCTTAATAATGTATTAGCACTATGAAGAAATATTTTTCCTATCAAAATCATAGGTTATATAAGACGAGGGATAATTTATTTCTTGCTCTTCCCCACTTCTGTTTTTGCAGCGCGCTGTGGCGGACGCGCAATGTCCGCGCGTTTGCTTGTAAATAATTTTGCTTTCCCGATGGATATTAAAATTAATTTAAAAAGATAAAAAGTCTCTTCACTGTCTTCAAACTGCATTCTGCTTCACCTAAAATAATGTTACATATATATATATTATTTCTGCCTTAAAACAGTTTTTTTTTGTTTTGTTTTTTTTGTATATTTTGTTATAAAATTTTTAATTAAAATTGAGTACTTTGTTGTAAATAATATCAATAGTAAAATTGCAATAAATATTGCTTATTTAATTTAATGAATCTAGTATCTGAATATCAATAACTTTTAAAGAAAATATTAAAAAACAGTGATCCTAAGCTATACTTTAAATTTATATAGATTTTTTGATTAAGTTTCATACATAGATTACTATTAATAGATTAACATATGTTGTGAATAAGTAATCTTGATGTGATAGATAACATGTAATACAAAGGATCAATTTAATATTATTTTGTTTGAAGAGGCTGCCAAATTTGCAAAAGGCATAAAAGAAAAAATTATAAAAATTACCTATTTTCTATTTTTTTGCATATTGATACAACAATTTAGAATTGCAATTTGTTAGCTTGAACAGCCAATATCTATTAATATTAGTATAGAAGATACTATCTTCTATAATATTAATATTAGTGTACAGTGGTGGAAAAAACTTTAAGACCACATGTGAAACTGAAAACTTTTAACTTTACTATAAAAAGATACATTAAATAGTATTTATAATAAAAAAAACATAAAAATGTCTTCATATTATTTTATAAAGAAATTAATGTAATTATACATTATACTCAAATGATTTTTTTTTCATAACATAAAAGGGTGGAAAAAACTTTGAGACCACAAAGTTAAATATTAATTAAATGTATAGCATTACAATTTTTAGTACTTCGTGTGTTTTCCTTACACACAAATTACTTCTAAAAGACGATTCTGGAAGGATTTTGCTAGGTTTTTGCATGTTAAAATCGGTATTTTATCCCATGCTTTTAAAATAGCAGCTCTGAGTTCAGACACAGAATAATATTGTTTACCATTTTCATACACCATGCGTGCAAGGATACCCCAGATGTTCTCTAAGGGGTTGAGGTCTGGACTTTTGACCGGAAAATCCATAAAACTTATATTATTTTCAGTTAGCCAAGCAATAGTTGAGGCAGACTTGTGCACTGACGCATTATTTTGTAGCAAAATCAAATTTTGATCCATAAGTTCATCTCTTAATGGAACAAAATTGTTCGCCAGTATATCTTGATAGTCAAAAGAGTTCATATTATCTTTAGTGAACACAATATCAGTCTTACCTCTAGCACTGAAACCTGTCCAAACCATGACGGATCCACCCCCTTGAACTCGCTTTGAAAAATGCATAGCATCCTGTCTCAAATCATGCCAATACTTTCTTAAACCATCAGGTCCATCTAGGTTAAATTTCTTTTCATCCGGGAACACTATTTTTCGCCACAAGTTGGGTTTTAAAACATTAGATGTTGCAAAGTTCAATCTTGCTGCAATATGATGTTTTTCAAGTCTGGATTTACTTTTGAATTTTGAATATGTGATGTTTTCCGTATTACTCAGAATATTTCTAACTGTTCTAGCCGTAACTGGAAGTTTAAGTGTCGATTTTATTGCTGCAGAATGTGCATTGTCTTTAACAGCCATCCTTATAACACTTCTTTTCATTCTGGTTGACAGTTTTGATGGTCTTCCTCCTCTGTTTTTTGTACCATATCTGCATGGATCTGAGTGAAAATGATGAACCACAGTTTTAGACTAAAAAATAGTGTCATTAAAATTAACATGATCTTAATCATTCTGTTTCAACTTATACTATTGTTAAATGTTAATTTACACAACATTCATAAATATTATTTAAGACTTTTTACATCTTTTTATCTTTATCCCAACTTAATCTTATAATGTAAAACAATGATAAAAATAATAACAGCTACATGAAATGCTTACAAAATTGCTATAAAAATAATTGCTTAATTAAGCTTACAAAATCATTGTATTCCTTAATAGGCAGCCATTTGGCATTCATTGAATCATTATGCATTTGAAGATGCTATTTTCATAGCGGAAAGACTTTTTGCAGAAGGTAAGTTCTAAAATATCCTTATTTTCACTTAGTAATTTAGATTTTTTTTAAAGAAGTTTATGTAGTGTAATTTCTTTTTTGCCATTGTTGGCTATTACATTAATTTTATTTTTATTATTCAGTGGACTCAGATGATGCTCTGTATCTTTTGGCTACCTGTTATTATCGAGCTGGAAAAGTTGGTGCGGCATATTCTGTGTTAAAGAGCAAAGGATGCTACAGTTCTCAGTGTCGCTTTTTGTTTGCTCGGTGTTGTGTTGATTTAAAAAAGTAACTGGTTTTACATATATGTATCCTTATTAAATATGTTAATTGCTTCCATTTTTCTAGCTTTTTTTTTTTCTTTCTTTTTTCCCCCTAGATAATTCCTAACTTGAAAATATCCTTTTCTTTTTACAATATGATTATTAATAAATATGATGGGGTAGAGGAAGGGCATTTTAGTAAAATAAGACATAAGATGTTTATTCATTAAAAGTTTTCACTTGAGAATATTTTTTAGAATTGAGTCATCTGCTTAGAAACCTTACATTAAAAGTTTGATACAATTTTCAGCAAATGATGGAATAACTGCTTCCATTATTTAGAAATGTTAATGTAATTGAAATTTCAAAAATCATAAAAATATTAGAAATAGCTAAAACTATAATTTTTTGTAATATTTTTGCAAGAAACTATAATATATTATATAAACTATAATTTCATTATAAATATTTCAAGTTTTATTAATCATTTATAAGATCAGTGTAAACAGATTTGTTAATAATAATAATTAAAGCCCCCTCTTCTGAATTAATAAGTCATTGAATCTATCACTATAAATTTATTATAAAATTCTACTATTTTTATAGTTGACTTTATGTTAAAATATCTTTTCTTGAAAATAGTATGTATTTTTTTCTTTTATTGGTCTTTCTAGTTCTTTTTTAAATGGCTTTTTTCTTTTCATTGCAGCAATTCTCAAATTTAATTATTTTATGCTTCTTTTATCTGTAAAAAAAATTACTTTGGTAAAGTTAAGTTCTTGCTAAATTACTATTATCGAAGTAGATACAATGAAATTGTAAACTATGAAATAAGTTAAATATACAGCAACTTTGGCTTGTGCTTTCATTCTTTAATATATCAATAGATTTTTTTAAACTATGTTCCCTTTTTTAATAACATTAACATGTAAAATGAAGAATTCTTTTTAAAATAATGTTTTTAATTTCTTTAAGGTTTTCTGAAGCCGAATTCTCCATTACTGGAAATAATATTGCAAAAAACAAAAGTTTAGATGATATTGTTAGTGAATTTGGAGATTTTGCTTCATTTGTAGTACAGCTACTTGGTCACATCTGTTCAAAAACATCTAGGTTTTCCAAAGCAGCTGAAGCTTACAGGTTTGTTTCATATTATATATATATATAATGCATCTCTCATAAAATCTCCTCTTATTACTTATTATCAAATGGTAACAGTTTTATGGATATTTCATTCGACACTTTTATGGTTGTACTTATTTCAATACTTCATGTACTTAATTAGAGTTGCAAAATATTATTAAAAATGCTCGGATAAGTGTTTGCCATGTCATTGAAGCCTCCATTTAGATAGAGGAAAGAAATGAAATTGAGATTCTGGCTTCAAACAAAAAGTTTAATCAAGAACAAAATTAGCCTTAACCATTACCATTCAAGTAATTGAAATGACTTGCATCATAAAAACATGAAATATTTTAATTCATACTATATATTATTTCGTAAAATAACTAGAAACTGTACAAAATAACTGAATTTAATGGCAATATTACATATTTTAATTCACCCAAATAGTAATTTGTTTTAGAGTGATTCCATTTTATTCATATGTTTTAGTCCCTGTAAATAACAATTGAAAATTTTAATAAAGATATTCCATATTAATAGTTTAACAGCCAGAAAAATCCATATTTTGGGCAAATAGGTTGTCTCTAAAAGCAGTTAGTTTATTATTACTACAGATATTTTATGTACAATTATTATAATATTATACTTTATTATACATGTACAATTATTGCAGATATGTTAGATAATTCAATTATTTTAATTATTATCCTTTTCAATAGTGTGAATAATACTTCAATTTCCATATTGTAGATGTGGTTAAAATTAGACATAATTATGTATCCAGAAAAACAACTTTCTTTTTATGGATTTTGGATTTCAGTTTCTGTAATTTACTTTGCAGAATTGATTTAGTTTTAATCCCTTGCATGAAAGGATAAAAATATAGGAAAAGTTATAATGTTAAAAAAAAAAAAAAAAACTAAAATGCTCAGTAATGTTTTGTTTTTGAAAAATGCATAGAAGAAATATTGATAAGTAGAGTAAAAGACATAAGGAAAACTCGTTTTTTGATTAAAAACGTATTTCACATTTAATCCAGAATTTATATTGCTGACAATGTGTTGTGTATATCACTGCTTGCTGTAACTTCCAAAATCACAATGTTAGCATTATTCTTTTTTTTTATGCTAAATAGACTGTAAAGTTTTGAAATGGAAAGTTAACTTTAAATTAATGTTAAGTTTCTTTTTTAGCTTTAAAAAGCATCCTGTGATTTTGCTAACCATAAGAATGTGAATCTGGTAATTTTGCTACAACACGAAAATTAAGGAATGTTTATATTTTAATTACACAGAAGAAATAGGGTAAGCTCTGATCATTTTAAAGACATTGGGCTTGGCTTTTCAACTCAGGGAGGGGGGGGGACCTAAGATTCTGTTAAACAAGAAATCGGAAACATAACAGCTTTACTATTGCAACAAAATGTATTCAAGGATGTTTTACACCACTGATTTTGACACAAATTGAGTTGGCGAGTTGTTCTTGTAACATATTATTTTTGGTTTCGTAAAATGGCATATTTATTACTCAAAAAATGTTGTGACCTAGCAGTTACCTAAACTGCATTTTAACAGTAAATATATACTCAACTTGAACCTATTTCATTTTTACATAAGATAAACTTTCTAAAAGAATATATTAATATAGCATGGTAACATTGGTAATAAAATAAATTTCAAAATCAGAAGGGGAAAAAAAAATTATTATTATTCCCTTCTTTGAGAAAAATTTTCTTTTTCTTGATTACAAGTAGGACTACATGAATTAACATAAAATGACATTGATTTATTACAAATAGATTGTAATTCATTATTTTTTCCCTTAAAACTTATTGTATTTTTATATGAATAATTAACTATGTTATTAATTTCTGCACACATATGGTTTCCTATTAAATTCTATTCTAAAATTAGAGTTTTTCAGAATTAAAAAAGTTAATATATCTTTAATGAATTTTAGGAAAAGTTTGAAATTGAATCCTTTCTTATGGTCATCATATGAATCTCTTGTAAATTTAGGTAAGTTTTATTCAAATGTATTTTTCAGCTGACATAAATTTTCTTTTTCAAACAAAATGCATTTTTATTTATTTTTATTTATAGGGGAAAAACCAGATCCTTGCAAAGTCTTCAATATCAGCAATGTTGAACACTTATCTATGTGTCATGGCACTAATCCTCTAGTAAATTTAGTTAACAAAACTCCTGTGCCAAACAATGTAAATTACATAAAAGAAACTCCCAATATATGCAATGATATTATTCAAGTAAGTACTTTTCCATTTTGTATGCTATATTGTGCAGAAATGCTGATGACAGTCATATAATTTCCTTCTTATATATGTAATATGGTAAAAATATTGTAATTGTCAAAAAATGTTTGCTTCAGGCTGTTAAAGAAAAAACATATCTAAAACACAAGCTCGTTTTTGGATACTATTAACTGCATGTAAGAGATTAATTGCCAGAAAACTCATCAAGAATGAATTCAATAATAATGCTAGATTCTTGCCAAATGTTAATATTTTGTAATTACTGTATGCCAATGCCATGCTAGGCATTTTTTGGGATTAAAAAAATTATTAGGATGTGAGAAAGGTTTTGAGACCACTGCCAAGTAAGAAACAAGGATATATCATCATATAAGAAACAGTGTATACCATTGTTTATCATTGCACAATTAATATTTCACTTCTAAAAATTTTGAATATATATTAACTAAGTGGGCCTTGAGTAATCACCTTAGTTTGTTAAATATTGTGTAATCATTTTAAAATTAAATTTTTTATAGCCTATCTACGTTATCATTAAAAAAAAATTTATATTGTTTGACAATAGATTCTAAAACCCTCTGCCCTTTTGCACATGTGTTAGGATGGGTTTAATTAATCAAAATTGGGATGAGAGGAAAGATGAAAGACTGAATTAAAATAATGCGGTCAGAAACTACACGATACTCACATACATGTGAACAAAAAAGTATCTAATAGAGCGAAAATCATAGTTAAAGAATTCTGGAAATGCACTCATCCTTCTGTTTCCCCCTTTAATGAGATAGAATTATCAAAAAATGGTGTCTCAGAATACTGAAATGAGCAGTGCTTTTATTTTGTTAAACTTATACTTTTTTTTACGTATAATTAGAAGTCTTAGTACTCAGATTGTTTTCTGTGGAAGAGGGGGTGGGCTTGCATATCTTTCGAAGTTCATTCTAGAGAATTTCAAATATTAAAATAAATAACTGGTGAATGTCAAACGAAAAATAAAATGTATTTAAAGTAATGCACAGTAAATCAAGAAAAATAAATATACTTTGAATGTGAATAAGATACCAAATATTGAGAATCTTGAGAACCAAATATCTTGAAATCAATAAAGAGGAAACAATTAGTTCTTATTTTAAACGATTAAAAGATATAACTGCTGTTATTTGCAGATTTGCAGTACTTAAAAATATTGAGAAAAATAGTTGCAGATGGGAAAAAAGTTGAAACTAGTTTGAAACTCTAATCTAAATTATTCTTCATTAAAATCTACATAATTATTTACACAAGATATGCAAATATTTGAGGAAATGCAAAATTTTAATGTTTATATGAGGGATCTTCAAAAATTTGCTTTTTGCCTACTTATGAATCCTGAAATGTCCTTAATTTTTCAACTCTTCGCATCTTTGTTTCGTAATATTCTTTTGAAGTAAAGGTGATTGTGACTGCATTTGACTTTTTTTTCTTTTTTCGTCTGGCATACTTTATATGCCAGCTTGTGCCTTTAAAAATGATTATTATGAGCAAGGTTTAATATATTACAGCTTGGGAGATATATCTTGATTTGTATTTAAATCATGTAGTTTAGATTTTATATTTTAAATATCAACAAACATTTTTAAATTCAAATTTCTTCATAAGAATTCACCTTAGAAAGAGTCTAATAGAAGCTCACATGAAAAATATCTCCCATCCTAACTAAACTGCTTAAAATAGAAGCAATGGAAAAAGAATATGAGTGCATAATTAATAAAAAATAAAAAGGGAAGAAGATTTTGAATTCACATGCAGATTTTGAAAAAGAATGGTTTTAATACAGCTTGTAGATAGCTCAGTGGTAAAACTCATAAAACTCAAAAATAACTCACTAAAAACTCACACGCACGAACACTCAACTTTATTCCAACTCATAAAAACAGAAGTGAACTCACTTCATTTCAAAGCACAATCTCTTCACCTCACTTCACTTAACATTCCGCCGCCCGTTGACATGTTCACATTCAACTAATTGTTAATCATCTCACACAAAGAACAAATTTCATTAAAATACAATAAAATATTAAATTGCAATAAAATTTTAAACATTATAAATTACAGTAAAATATTAAATATTACACTGTTGAAATTGACTTCTAAACAAGTAGCCAATAACACAAGGAATACCTTTTAACACAATACACAAGAATAATCATTCTTCAATAGGCAATAAACATACCTTTGATATAGATCTTTTAAAAATACCCTTCCTGGTTTTCACAGCCACAACCCGAACTCTACCATCATTTCCTGGAAATAATCCAACAATTCTCCCCAACGGCCAGTTACTCACAGCCATATTATCTTCCTTAATAATAACTAAATCACCAATTTTAACATTATCTTTTTCAAAAAACCATTTTCTACGTTGTTGCAAATTCGAAAGATAATCACTGGACCATTTTTTCCAGATAATCTGCGACATTTTAGTTAATTTTTGCCAAATTTTTAATCTACTATCTGGTATGTCAACCAGATTAGGCTCTACGATAGAAGTAATTGGTCGCCCTATAAGAAAATGACCTGGTGTTAAGGCATTCAAATCATCCACATCAGTAGTCAGAGGAACAAGAGGTCTAGAATTCAAAATCCCTTCTATTTGTGTTGTTAAGGTCAGAAACTCCTCATACGTTAATTTTGAATTTCCTACTACTCTTTTAAAATGATGTTTGAATGACCTGACTCCCGCCTCCCACAGACCTCCGAAATTTGGAGCTCTAGGTGGCAAGAATTTCCATTCAATACCTTCGCTACTGAGATAACCGGATAACTTATCGTCTGGGCTTTTTACTATGCTATGTAAGCGTTTTAACTCCTTATGGCTCCCAACAAAGTTAGTAGCATTATCCGAAAACAACTTAGAGCACTTTCCTCTTCTAGCGAAAAATCTCTTCAAAGTAGTAATAAATGCTTGGGAAGACAATTCAGTAACAAGCTCTAAATGGATGCATTTCGTTACAAAACAAATAAAAAGACTAACATAGACTTTTTGATAATTTCCCTTACGTTGGTTTTTGTATTTAATTAGGAATGGACCAGTAAAATCTACTCCAGTACAATTAAATGGGTAATTGGCAGTAATTCTTTCTTTAGGAAGAGATCCCATTAACTGCTCACAACTCACTGGTTTTACTTTAAAGCAAGTTACGCATTTATGTACGACTTCTCTACAATTTGTTCGACCATTTAATGGCCAATACTTTTGGCGTACATGAAATAGCAAGGATTGAGCTCCAAGATGTAAATTTATCATGTGATAATAATTCAATATCATACGAGTTACCTTACTTTTTGAAGGCAATACAATAGGGTATTTTTTATTTATACACAATTCACTATTACTCAGTCTTCCACCAACTCGTATGAGACCCCTCTCGTCCAAAAATGGATGCAAACTTTTCAATTGGCTATCCTGATTTACCTCACCTTTCTTCTTAAGTGAATTAATGTCCTTTGCAAACGACTCCCCTTGCACTTGCTTTAGTATAAATACTTCAGTATTTCTTAACTCACCAGAGTCTAATGCGTCTCTTTTCCTATCGCATTTTTCTCTACAGTTTCTAATGAACCTGAAACCATAACTTAAAATACGGATTACTTTACAATAGTTATTACTTATATTGATCAAACTATGAACAAGATCACAAGCATCACTATTAAACACAGAAAAACAATTAGAGTCACTGGAGTTAGTGAAGGCTAGTTCATCAGAAAAATCATTCTGGAAAGTGGCTGATGGGATTTCCCTCTCTGGATAGTCTCTACCGGTCAGGAACTCAGGACCATTCCACCACAAAGAGTTCTCAGACAGTTTGTCAGGATCCACACCTCTCGAGATCAAATCAGCTGGGTTATTGTGAGAAGATACATGTTTCCACTGGTTCACCTTGGTTGTTGCCTGTATTGATGCAACTCGGTTTGCCACAAAGGTTTTTAAGTGACAAGGTTCTTTTTGCAGCCAACATAGAACAATCATGGAGTCGGACCACAAATAAGTGTTGGTTATATTAAGTTTCAGGGCGGAAATCACTCTAACCACTAATTTAGAAAGTAGAACTGCTGCACAAAGTTCCAATTTTGGAATTGTCAGACGTTTTAAGGGTGACACTCTGGACTTACTAGCAACCAATTTTACAGACACTTCACCAGTCTTTGACTGTGATTTGCAGTAAATCACTGCTCCATAAGCGACTTCACTCGCATCTGCAAAGCCATGTATTTCAATTAAAACTGGGCTCGGTAGTAATATACACCTTTCTACTCTAACACTTTTGATAAATTGAAGGGCTGATGAAAATCGTAACCACTCATCCTTTTCCTTTGTAGGTAGATGATCGTCCCAGTTTAACTTTAGTAGCCATAGCCGTTGCAAAAATATTTTTGCTCTTGCAACCATTGGACCCAAAATACCGAGTGGATCGAATATACGAGCTATGGTTGACAAAACTTGGCGTTTTGTCACACCTATATCTTCACTCGACACCTTGAAGGCAAAACAGTCTTCTCTTGATTTCCAAATAACACCCAGCGTTTTGGTTTCTTCTGCATAAGAGCATGGATATGATTCGCTATTTACTGCAAGCTCTGCGTTGTTACTGCACCATTTATGTAAAACCATCCCTCCTCTACCCAATATCTCAATCAACTCTCGTTGGAGCGCTTTTGCAGATTCTATACAATCAGATCCGGAAAGTACATCGTCCATATAAAAATCATTCTCTAACACTACTGCCGCTGCAGGATATCTCTTTCCCTCATCAAGCGCAAGTTGTCTCAGGGTTCTCATTGCCAGAAAAGGCGCACTGGTTGTTCCGTATGTTACTGTAGTCAACTCGAAAGTTTTTATAGGTTCATGAAGGCTTTCCTTCCACAATATTCTTTGTAGCTTTCTTTGATCAGGATGAATTGCAATTGCTCGATACATTTTCTTTATATCGGCAGTGAAGGCAAAACTGTGTTTTCTAAATCGTAACATAATTGAAAGCAAATCCTCTTGAATGACGCCCCCATTGTATTGTATAGAATTCAAAGATTTCCCCTCAGGGGTTAACGAAGAAGCATTGAATACAACTCTTAAGGGTGTTGACTTACTTTTCTCCAATCCTCTGTACACTCCAAGGTGGGGAATGTAATATGATCCCTTTTCTTCCTCATTTTCATGGATTTCAATCATATGACCCAACTGCTGATATTCTTTCAAAAAATCCGAATATAACTTTAAATACTCGGGCTCTTTTGCTAATCGATTCCATAAGGAATTTAGTTTTTTAGATGCAATCTGTCTGGAACTTCCCAAAGTAACCGGATCTTCTTTCAAAGGCATTTTAACAACGTATCTACCAGATTCATCTCGTGTGAAAGTTTTTGCGAAATGTTCTTCACAAATTAATGTTTCTTTATTTTGAGGCTTTTCAGTCTCAAGACTCTCGATTTCCCAAAATTTTCTAAGTGTTTTGTCTAAATTAGTTTCGTCCCTTATAAGTCCACAATGAATCCTATTCTTTCCTTCTGTAGGAATTTTTCCCGATACTACAAAACCAAAAACAGTGTTTTGAAGAATAAGATTAGAATTATTAATGCGAATTTGGCCTGGTCTTAACAGCTCATAAAAAATCTCGGCTCCAAGTAACATTTGAGCTTTCTCGGGTAGATTAAAATTGTTGTCAGCCAAATTTACGTTAGAAAAATCTAGTCCTGAAATGTCAATAGCATTAGAAGGAGTTTTACCAGTAGAAATTCTTGGGACTACAAGAAAATCTAAATTTTTGATAAAACTGTTATCCTCATTACAAATAGATGCATTCACTCTGAATTTTATTGTCAAGGATATATCATTAATTCCTGAAACTAGAACATTAGCTCTTTCTCGTTTTAAACGCAAAAGCTCAGTTAAATCACTAGATAAAAAATTTGATTCACTTCCCACATCCAGCAAACATTTAACTTTGTATTTATTTCCTGCCTCATCCATTAAATAACATACTGCAGTTGAAAGCAACACCGTATTCTTTTTATTTGAAAAACTACTCATAAATATTTTCTCGTTATAGACGAACTCTTCCGCGTTCGCGTTCAAGGTTGCTGAGTCAGCAGTTTGGTTAGAATCGATCGTTAAAGCCACGCCCTTTGAGTTTTTATTTCTTATCGATGAAAATGATTCTTTTTCGCTCTCCGCAGTATTAATTCTTGGAAAATGCAAAGACTTATGATGATGCCGCCTGCAAAAGCAATTAATCTTTGATCTGCAATTTGAAACTAGATGCGGGTTCAAACAACAAAAGCATAACTTCTTATTTTTTACAAATTCTACCCTTTCCTGTACACTTAATTTTAAGTAAGACTGGCAGTTAGCCAAAAAATGGGCTTCATTACAAAATGCACAATTTGCAGTCCTAACATCCGATAAGAATACTTTAGATGCATCTTTTGCAGGTTTTGAATCCGATAGAAATACTTTAGTAGTATTTTTGTAACCTCTAACAAAATTACTTTCGTTTAAAGGTTTTCCACGAGAAGTAAAAAACAAATCACATTGTTTTGCAAGCTCCGTTGGCGCGAACCAACTCTCTCCTTGTTTTATACTTATATGCGCTGCTGTTTCTTTATCCAAAGTTTGGAATATCTTATCCGAAACAATCAATTGCTTTAGAGTTTCAAACTCGGTAACTTTTCTTAATTTTAAATAGTACTCTAAATTTGTAGAAAGCCGCGAGGCAAATTGCACATGTGATTCATTTATACGCTGCGCCTTCCTGAAATTTTCCAAACAAGCTTGGGCAGTGGGTTCAAACTCTCTCAGAACTATCGATTTCACTACCTCGTAATTATTTATTTCGTCATCCTTTATGTAAACAATAATATTAGATGCACGCTCACCCAGTAAATTTAAAAGGATTTCTGCTTTTAGATTATCAGGTACATTTTTCGTAACGAAGGCTCTTTCTAGAGACGAAAAAAAGAATCCCCACGATTCTGGCTTCCTAGGAACATTAATTGTTAAGGTTTTAATACTTTTAATTAAAACATCCAATGAGCAACTGTGCCTATCACTCTCTGTTTCATCTAAACTTTTGCTGCTATTACAGCTCGAGTGGGTTTTCGACAATTCCAATTCGAGTTTTATTCGTTCCATTTTAATTTTCTCAATTTCAAGAGTTCTCATACTTGTCTCTTCGTGAGACTTTCTTTCACTCACGATACTATTAACATAGTCCAATACAAAATCTTTATCATTTTCATATGCTTTGGATTTTAAAATAAGCTCTTTTAGTTCGCTTACCTTTGCATTTGACGGCACATTGTCGCAGAACTCCTCTGCGACCTGCTTGAGGTCTTCTTTTATGCAATTCTTAAACATTTCTTCTCAAATGAATCTCAGTCGCATAATTTACTTAATTACTCCGCTTCGACGGACCAGATGTTGATAGCTCAGTGGTAAAACTCATAAAACTCAAAAATAACTCACTAAAAACTCACACGCACGAACACTCAACTTTATTCCAACTCATAAAAACAGAAGTGAACTCACTTCATTTCAAAGCACAATCTCTTCACCTCACTTCACTTAACACTGCTTATGGAACTCTTATTTTTTTATTATATTGGACCTTATATTAAGTTGTTATAAAGCTGTGTTGGGATTATTTTAGGACAGATCTCATAATTTGAACAGATTATTAGGACAGCTGCTAAACTGGTACCTTTTTTCCAAATTTCACCACATTTGCAGAAGGATAACCTTAAACACTTAAGATGGCTACTACGAAATCTGGCGATGGCTGATTGGAAAGGCCGAGGGCCACAGCATCTTATTGATAGGCCAGGGTGGTTGCCAGTGTACCACTCATGAGATGGAGTGCGGTGCCACGCTGAAAGCAAATGAGATTTTCCTAGGAAATGGATCTCAGTGGGAGTAAGACGGTTCAAACAGTCCATTGGAAGATCACGGCCATTCTTGGCAAGCACATCAGCTGTCTCATTGCCATGTATCCCGATATGTGATGGTGTCCATTGGAGGTTTATAGGTGTCCCTCAGGCCAATTTCGCACAGAAGCTTCATAATCTCCTGGTCTGGAATATCAAATATTTCTAACCAGTTCTTGAAATACTGTATAGCACTCCTACTATTGGTCAATATCCAAATGCAATTATTATCTGTTGTCTGGGCATAATTAAGGGCAGTTCCAATTGCTATGATCTTGGATCTAAAGACTGAACAATTGTCAGGGTTTCAGATACTGATAATTTAACTAATTTTATTTTATTGTAAAACATTTTAGATAATTTATTTTTACTATATCATTTCATAATAATTATGAAATACCTACGTATTAAAACTTTGTACAATAGAAAAAGATTATGTGGATGGCAAGAACAATCTTATCTATACTTATATTAAGCTCAATGTGTGTGTGTTGGTGCTCTACAGGCCAGACTGCTCGATCTACAGCTACCAAATTGAGCACATGCACACCTTGGAGATCAGGAATATGCACCTGGGGTCATTTTTTTAAATTTTTAATTAGAATTTCAATTATTAATTAAAAACTAACTTTCCTCAAAAAAATCTTTTCATTTCCCCACCTCCAAATGAGTAAAGCTTCAGTTTTTTTTTTTTTTTTTTTTTCCCCCATGCCAAAGAGGATAGGCTTAAGAAATTTTCGGCTGATTATTTCAAAGGATTCTGTTTATTTTCTTAATGTTTGATGCATTTAAAATTAAACTTTAGTGCCCATAAGGTTTAAATACTCAGCGCCTCTGTTTTCAGTACTCCCATTTTTTTAAAAAATGCTTCGTTTCAGTAAAAAAATATTATATTAATTGCAGTTTAATCATTTCCACTTTAATTTAAAGCATAAATTCTACGAGAGCTAACAGAAAATTAGAGAGATACATATTATGTTATTGCTTATGGTTATAATATTATGAGTGAATTATATGACTATTAAAATTTGAAGTTTTAAAATATTTCAGTGAAGAAGCAATTAAAATGTCAGTTTCATAAAATATTTAATTATTAAAATTTTAACGTGCATTAAGATTGGCGGACCGGCTGGCCGCCTAACGGATGCGGACTTGATTTAAATTATTTTTAGGTTAGTTTCATGCTTTTGTAATTAAATTGTATTTATGTTAGTCATATATTTTTTGTATATGCTTATAGTTTTAAGTACATCATTTTAACTTGTTTTTGACCGATTATTTTGAACGATTCTATTTATTTTCTTAGTGTTTGATGCATTTAAAATCAAACATTGTTAATTAATCGATCTGCTCATAATGACCTGAGAAACTTTTGTTGACAAATTCTTGAGATATTACATAAATTAAGAAATATATTCTTTAGTGCCCATAAGGTTTAAATGCTCAGTGACTCTGTTTTCAATAATCTTTATTATTTAAAAAATGCTTTGTTTCAGTAAAAAATATTATATTAATTGCAGATTAATCATTTCCACTTTAATCTAAAGCATAAATTCTACGGGAGCTAACAGAAAATTAGAGAGATACATATTACGTTATGACTGAAGGCATTTATAATATTATGAGTGAATTATATGATTATCAAAATTTGAAGTTTTGAAATATTTTAATGAAGAAGCTATTAAAGTAGGAATTAGATAAAATATTTAATTATTAAAATTTTAACGAGCATTAAGATTGGCGAACCGCTGGTCGCCAAAGGCGGCTAGTAATTAATAAAAGAATTATAATGTGAAAATAATTTTAAATATTGTTATTTGTATTGTAACTATAGAAGATGCTGCTTAATGTGATTGTGGGTAATGTTATTATTTGCTGTACATTATAAATCTTCTAATCCTATAGATGTATGCAAAAATAATTGTTTAGTGGGATCATTACATTTTATGTTATTACCACATTTGTTGTAGAGAATTCATCAATTTTTCATTTTTAACCTATGTTAATGATTGGCTATCATGGAATTTCTTGATCCGGTTGTAGTGCATTTTTTTCCATGGAAAGAGCTCACATTCTGTTTTGGCTTGTCTTCTTTTGCAGTGGGTAGTGTCCTCAAACAAGGCCACCACCTGTCTTGAGCAATCTCTGTGGGAAAAAAAAAAATCTTGCTGTAAAACAGTTGTAATTATAAATATTTTAGGATTATAGACACTTTTATTCATATATTATGTAATTTGAAACATTTAAAGTATCAAATATACAAAATATACTTTATTCACTACAAAAAGTTTGAACTAAATCTTATAAATATAAATAATTAAAAATAATTTATTGTTTGGCGTGTAGTGTGGAAGTGTCTTTTCGTTTAGCACATATTAGGAAATTATTATTTTTTGTAATGCACTGTGAATATTTTCGAGGCGTGACACATGATAGGCATATATTGAACTTTTTTATCTTTTGCTGTATAATTTTTACATATTGAATGCAATAATAATAATTATGCAAAAAGTTTAAATAAAAAATTATGGAGATATAAAACTAAATATTTAAAGAAAAAGATAGCAAAAAATAAAACAGAACATGATGGTAAAACATAAGTAACAGTCTAAAGAAAAAGGCAAATCTTAAATGTGAAATATTTTCTGGCTTCAAACATGGGTTTCCAAAGGATCCGAAGATAAATAAACAAAACTTCCTCTGAACATAAAATCAGCATCACATCTTTCTCTGCAAAATATCATATTATACCTTCCACACGAAGATAGATGACGGCACAGAAGAGAGGCGTACGAAGAAATAGACGTCCTGAATAGGTGATGATGCATCACCAATTTTTGAGGTCTTAAAGCCATCTGTTATTTTATAGAAAAATTTTTAATTGGTGTCCTCATTTGAGACCACCGCCACTGAAAGGGTTAATTGGATAGTTACACTGCCAAATCTGGCTTGAAATTATATTGAATAGCTATAAACTACTATTACCTGTAATTGGATTATTAAAATAATGAACTGATTTGAGTTTTAAAGACAAAATTGAAATTCTTAACTTGCATGAAAATTTATCTAATATGAATCAACATAATAGTGGTCCATAGTTGAAATTATAAAACCTCTTGTTGAAAATTTTAAAGGGAAAAAAAACCTTGAGTTTTTTGCAAGCAAGATCGAGCTATAAGCATTGATGGTTCCAACATGAACTAGCATGTTAAAATAAACTCTCCAACACCTGCTGAAATGATTCAAGCATTTGATATTTTGTAACACAGCATGTAACATTGTTTATTACATTTTAAAAACAATATATAAAGGAACTGTTAAGGAATAATTGACAATAAACAATAATTAATAATATTTTTTGCTTAGTAATATTTTTGATTTAAATTATGAATTGCTCTGAAATAAGTTAGGGTTTTTTCCCCATTTGTTCTTGATGTGAAAAATTTTGTTGATTTTACCCAATTCAGTTTTTATCAATCATTTAATGTTATCAAAAATTCCTAAGTCCAATCCAATTATATTGAGCTACAGATATTATGTATGGTAAATACCCTCACATTTTGTAAAAATATTTCCAATGCTGAAGTTAATAAATTTATTAAATTTTTTTTTGTACATAATATAAATAAACAATAAAGCTATGAAAAAAAGCAATTATAATTAAGGAATCCGAAGTGCATTTAAAAATATAAACATTTTTTCAAAAATTATTTCAACAAGTTAGTGGTTCCCTTTCTGTTCTATCATCATCTTCTTCACATTACAGCTGAGAACAGGCCATGACAATCCTGTTCTAGGTTGTACACCATCACTGCCTATCCAGTGCCATAGATTTCCATTTCCTCAGACCCAACAGGCTGAGATCTTTTCAATGTTGTCAAGTCACCTAAACTTTTCAATCAATCTTTTTTCATGATATCTATAGGCTTTCTAAATGTTAACTTTTTTTGCTAGGTTAGAGTCTTCTAATGTTTTTTTTTTTTTCTGACATATTATGCTGTCAGTGATGCAATAAAATATATGATTAGAGGACACTCCTTTGTTAACGAAAGCTTTGAATAAGGTTAATTATTTTTAAGGCATTTAAACAACTAAATTTATGTTTATTACATAAAATTGTACTGAAAATTATTCCACACATTAGTATTACAAAATATAAACCAGTATATTTTAAATTTTGACAAAGTAACTGGCATCCGTTAATTGGTAGACTATTATAAAAATCAATTTCATAATAGACATTTTTATAGCAAAATATTAAATCTTTCCCCATGGCATATAATCATGTATAGAGAAACAGTTTCCTACACAAAGAAACAGGCACTTGCCAAATTTTGACTGTCTGGTCCTGATAATTAAGGAGGTTTCTGCTTTTCCCATGAAAAAAACACAATTTAAAAAAATGGCTTTATTTAAAAAGGTGAAATAAAATTAAACTTTTAAGATTAGTATTATAAAAAAATACATTCAAAAGAACTAAAGCATATGCAGCTTCAAAATTTTTTTTGAAGTTGATTATTTTTTTATTATGTTGCCAATAAATATTTATTTTACTTTATTTTTTTCTTTATTAGTTGTCCAGAAATTATTAAACTTAAATCCATATTCATTTTAAAAATTTCAACAAAAAAAAAAAAAAAAGTTGATCTGTAAAAGATTAACATGATTAGATTTTAAATATTTTCCAGTTGTCGCATCATGAGAATCATTCCAATAGATAGTTTTTCTATAAATTCCTACTTAATTTTTCAGTAACATAAATTTCAATTCTGTGTAACTAAATCCTTAATTTAATTAGTTTTACAAAAGTGAAAAACTAATTAATTTGTAGCGATACTACTCAAATTATCTTTGAGGGTTGTAAAACACCTTAAGGAATTGAATATAAGGATTCAAAAACTGTGCAGTGTAAAATTACATGCATTTTGCTTTTTCTTATTTATAGAGCAAATAAACACAACTTGAGCCACAAATACAGCATCTTGTTAAAAAAAAAAAAAAAAAAAAAATGTTATTTAACATTTCTATAGTATTAAGTTTTTGTTTATTTTTTCCCCAGGATTCTAGTCAAATTTCCAATAAGATTTCCATTGTTCCTGTCTCCCCAATTCCGTCGGTTTACGGCAGCCATTCTCCACTCGCCTTTGTTAGATCAACTCCTGATGTCAACATAGAAGTTTTCTCTCCAGACAACAATTCTTGGGTTCCTTTTCAGACTTTTGCAAAAAACACCAGAAGATATGCAAGAAATGGTCGCAATAATTTATTTGGAACTCAGAATTCTCGCTCTTCTGCTTCACCATGGTAAGAATTTTAAGATAATGTACAAAAAAAAATTATTGCATTCCTATAAATTTGATTTTTTTTTAACTCTTGTTTCTGATATATTCACACAGTAGTATTTTTAATCTCCTTTTCAGAATTAAATTGATTCAGTATATAAATTTGAACTCTCAATATTATTTAAAAATCTTCTCATTTTGAAAACTTAAGTCTAATTCCATTGTCAAATAAATATGTTATAATTTCACTTCATGCTCAATTTCATTTTGGTTATGGTTGAAGAATGGTGGCATGAATGTATGTAGTATTAATCCTTTTATTATAAATAAATGAATCCATTATATTTATGGCAAAATGACAGTAAAATGTTAGCAAAACTAGTGTGCTCTCCTTCTATAAAACTTATATTTTGAATAATGTTCTTGAGAATTTTGAATTGACTTAAGAATCTGATTAAAATAGATAGAATCACATTTATACAATGCAATATATTAGAAATACTAACTAGAATATTTACATTTTGCACCTTAAACATTCATTTCACTGTAGTTTCTTTTTCAGACATAAATGTCACTTATGTTTATTAGCAGTTAGTCTTTGGCATTAAATATTTTTGAGTTGCTGCTTGATTTGTTGCAATATTATGCCGTAATTAGAATGTTGCTAACTACTTGGAAACTACACAAATATTTTTTTTTTAAACTAGATAATATTAAAATTGCATTTATCTTATTACCATGGACTTTCCAGCATTGGAATCTTCCTCAAGCAACATATCTAGAACATAAAAAGAACAATGCTCCAGCTATTATGCATAACAAAAACAAAGTGGGTGATTTCTGTGTTGAAGCTCATTGAAAGGTTAAAGTCATTAATGGGATGTTTACGTAAACAAAGAAAGCTGTAGAACTGTTTAGCTAGGACATTTTTATTCAGTTTTTTTTTTGCCCCCCCCCCCCCCCCCCCGTCTAGATGCATTTTCATGGATTTCAGAATTTTTATCATTCTTCAGATTGATTAATTTTCCTTTATATAATAAATGTGCAATATTTTTAATATTTCAAGCATTTTTTATATAAATTTATTAATTTATCTTTTTAATTATTAATACTTTTCTGTGTTTGGTGCAATTCATGATTTTATGAAATTCAGTTTCCTTATTATTATTATGTATTTTATTATTACAGATTATGTACTTTCAAAGTCAATCAATTTCTGCTTAATTCCAGAATTTAAATTTTTATTTACTTTGACTTGATAACTTCAAAGCTGGCTGGCTTTTAAGTAAATTAATGTGTGGGTTTCGACAACCAAGCTCAGTAAAGAAAGATATATAAAACAAATTTTGTTGCCTTTGAAGCATTACTTTCATTATGACAAGTTTTTAATTGATTTTTCTTAGGAAAACAAGAATTTATGTGAACATTCTTGACAATTTTTAATTGCATTATCTGGTGTTGTATTTTAGTTTTGGAATATTGTCTTTATCTACTACTACAAATCAAGACCATGAAAGTCAAGTGTCTGATAAATCAAGTTTGAAAAAGGTAATTTTAAAATTAAGCATTTTTTATATTGTTTTTTTTTTCACAAATAAATATGCTAGAGGATTTAATATTTTAAAAAAACTAGGCTGTCTGATTGAAGAATTAAATATTATATGATAAATTTGCTTTTCTTACTTTATAGTAAGAATCTATAGTTATGAAGTGTATTTTTGCTTTGTCATTATATTGTTATATTTGTAAAGAGGAAATTTTATAATTCTCACTGCCTGATGTGTTAAAACTTATTCTTGTTGACAGTGTGATATTTTAGTAATATAATTTTAGAAAAATTCACTTATATGAGAGTTGACATTTTATAAAGGATTTGAGGAAGGAAATTAATCTGAAGTGTCCATAATAATTATATTAAAGAATTGCAAAAATAGTAAAGGATAAAAAAAATTGAACAAAAATTTAACAAAAAGCTGTGGGTCAATAAAAGTTTAAAAACTGTTAAGCTCTAAAAGGGATACCTAATACAGAAACTAAACTAGTGTGACTATCATAAGAAAGAAAGTTCACAAACTTTGATAAGTATAAAAGTTCATTATGAATGTGATTTACTATATGGAATTGCACTTTACATAGAATATTTTAATTAATAACTTGTGTTGTTTTTAATTTTTTTTCCCTTTAGATATTCAATTTTTTAAAAAATTTTTAATACACTAGTAAAATTTTGCTCTTTAAAATGAGTAAATATTTAGATGAAAAATATATTATGTTTTAAAAATATTTTATAATTTTCATGGAAAAAAAAAGGTGTTAAACTCCAGACTGCTTTTCCAGACTCCCATGACGAGAAGAAGTCAAGATATGAACCCACCTAAGTTTCAAATATTTAGTCAATCAGGGAACAATAACAACAATAATAATACAAGTTTATCACAGACACCTCAAGCTAGGTAAGATTTATTCATTTCAAATTTTAGAAAATTGTTTAATGATTAATACAAAACAGATTGTTCATAGGTTCTTTGATCTTAATTAGTATATCTGTTTAATTTTGATATTTTATATTATAATACAAATTAAATTCTATCTAATATTTTACATCTTCCTACTTGCTCATTTTTATTATTTTCTGAAAATCAGGATGCAAAAACCTTAAAATTCTTACTGTTAAAAATTATATCATATTCATGAATCATAAATTTTTCTTATTTTAAACTATTATGTTTAATACATGAGTAAACTGGATGATTATCTGTTATGTAAAAATATGCAAATTTTAACAATTCTATCATGCAGTTGCTTTCAGTACTATGAAAATCTTAATTGAAATACAAATAAAGTAACAATTATTTTAAACAAATGGTTTATTCTTTTTTAAAAATATTGTAAAAATTGTTTTGGTAACTGTCTTAGCAATTAATTATAAATATCCTAAGTAAAGGAAATGCTTTTATTATAATTTTTTATCAAATAAGACTCATGTTTTAAAGAATTTTTGTAGTAAGAACTTTATTAATTGTTTATTCTTTTAGTACTGTAATTAAAGATTGGGAATACAAGAATAGTTTTAATGACCTTAATTTATATAATGTCATATACAATTTCTTTTTTATAATTATATATTTTGTAATTTTTTTCCCCTCCCATAGCTTGGCACCTGTCTCCTTAGGTAATGTCAGGAGAAGTTCTAGACTCTTCAGCAGTTCAAATTCAGTTAAAGAAAATAATAAAAGTTCCACTAGAAATAGATTTATATCAACAAAAGCTCCTACAAAGAAACCAAAAACTCGGACTACTCGAGCTCCAATATCAGAGCCCAAAGAAAGTGAACTGAATGAAATCAATAAACCTGAAATACAATCTGAAAATAAACTTTCTAATTCAGCTACAATAATGCAGGCAGCTTTAAACATGCAAAAGGCATCTGCTGGTAAATATGATATTTATTTTATGAGGACATTGTTATTGTTCAGCATTTCTTTCTTTGAATATTTAAAAATTTAATGAATTGCTACTTAAATTTATATCACAATGAAACATATTTATTGCAATATATGCAAATCAAACTACATATAAAATTATTTTTAGACACAATTTTATTTCTAAAAAGAGTAATTATCTTTCTGTTGCATCGATCTAATTTCTAAAGTAATGCAATGAAAAAAAAAAAATCTCAAAGTATTTGTTTTCTATAACATTATGTTGCATTATAATCTTTTTCAATTTTCAACTCTCATCCATTGAAACAAAATTTAGATTGTTGGAAAATATCTCAAACTCTTTATAATTGATAATTCTGGTAGAAATAAAGGAGAATGATCTCTCCCAACCTTTTTTAAGTCATTTTCTTTTTACTGCTGCATAAAAATGACTATTAAATAGAGTTTTTAATGTTTTGGAAATATTTTTATACTATTCACATTTAAAATTTCAATTAGCTTCTTGGGATCAAAACAGTTTAACTTTATTTCTATGTTATTTCTCATTTGGAAAATTTCTACTTTCATTTCATATTATTTTGTATTTCTTGAGATTTGCTGTATTATTGGTTTAGAAATTTTATGTATCTTTTCTTTTCTATATATATAATACTGGCTTTATCTCAATACATTTAACTTAAATTTTGATATAAAATCTGCTACAAAATGGATTTTCTTAAAAAGAAATTTTTTAATTATTTTTTTTTCAAAAAAAAGGTTTTCTTTTGTTAAATTGTGCTGTTTTCTTTTTTTTTCCCCCTTAATATTCATTTTTTTTTCAGAGGGTCTAATGATGCTACTACAGGAGATGGGCAAAGCACAGCTATATTTATCACATTATTATTGTAGGAAAGCTCTTGACATTTTAATTGATCTTCCACAGCATCACTATGAAACTGGCTGGGTTTTAACAACTATGGGAAAAGCACATTTTGAACTAGCAGAATACAATGAGGTATTTGGATATGCATCCTTTAATAAAACAGAATCAGAGAGAATAATACATATTATTTTATGTGTTTTAATATTTAATGTATTTAAAGTGCATAATTTATAATTTGTAGTATTTCTGCTTATATAATAAAAATTAACTTCAAAGAATATATAGAAATTTTAAGATCAATGAAATCTTTTTAAGTAGTTTTCTGAAAAAAGTCTGAATAATGATTGATTTGTTGCAGATTTAAAAAAAAAATACAGTGATTATTATGATGATCTATTTATTTTCTTCTGAGATAGATTTGATTATTCTGAGGTGTTTTCGGTGGTAGTAGTAGTAAAGACAAAGAAATTTAATGATATTGTTCGATTTATATTGAAAATATTCATCATTACAATTATATATATATATACAGCATTATTTTAAAAAATAGACCTGAAATTCTTTTAAAATTTTGGTCATGCTTTCAATGAAGTTATTCATTTTTGTTTTTGTTTGTTTGTTTGTTTTGTTCTAGTGAAGATTTCTTCATCTAAGCCACAGCAAAAGCTGTACAGTAAACTGGGGGGGGGGAGCAGAAAAGGAGACTGTGAGAAAATACTCAAAGCTTATATAGTTTTATAAAAAGAATTCGCTGACCTGATATTTTGATACTGTGACAAAATTAATAGCCCATTAATTCAGAATTACAGTGAATTCATAGTTCAAGTGATTAGAGCATTATTTAGAACCTAACTAATTTTAAATTATTGCATATATATTGGGAGTACAAATTAGTTTTGTCCTTTTTTTTTTATGGTAAAAAATGCATTTATTTCAGAGAAAAATGGACAAACAGGTTATCAAAATATTTTCCATTGCTGGTTACTACTTTTTCCCATTTCTCAGGCAATTTTTGAATTCCATCTCGAAAAAAATTTCTGTTCTTTTAAGACAATCCAAGTTAGGAGCCATTTTTTTATTTATATGAAAGAAGTGAATTGGTGGCCTGCCAAATCATTCTGCATCCTGTCAGAACAATTCAGAAGAAGCAATGTCCAGAGAATATGGCAGGTGTAGTAAAATATCCCATTCAAGCATTTTCAAATATTTTTACAACATGAGGCCAAGCATTACCATTTCAGAAATTTTTGCCATTTTTCTTGTGATTCATTTATAACTTATAGCCCATAATGGAATTACCATGTTATAGTAGCTCATACCACACTATATTCTTTAGGTACACAGATGACCTTCGAACTATGAATGTTCAGCTTTTGTGTTGATGGCAACAATTGATTGTATAGATTAGTATTTTTTTCTTCTTGGAGTTGTTGTAGAATATCCATTTCTTATCTCTGGTTACAATATGATGCAAGAAAATCCCTTTATTGTCCTTAAATCAGCTGCTCACAAGTGAAAAATGGTCTTTCAACATCTCTCGTTGTCAGTTCATAAGACATCCAGTTGCCTTGCTTTTGAATCATTCCCATAAATTTCAGTCCTATGGAAATTGCTTGTTGAGTCACTCCCAATGATTTGACAAGTTCCTCTTGCATTTCATTTGGATCTTCATCAAAAAATGCTTTAATTCTTTTTTTTTTTTTTTACTGTCCAAAGGGAGGTTTGTTTTCATTGCGGAAAGCGCCATTCTTGAAATCTTGAAATTATTCTTTGTATGATGTATCAATTGGACCATTGTCGCATTAAACTTCCACTAGTGTTTGATGCTCTTCATTTGCACTTTTCTTCTCAAAGTAGGAAACTATAATCTCCCACAAATGCAGCTTAATTAACACTAAATTTTGCCATATTCAACATAGTAATATATATATATATATATATATATATATATGAAACTTAAAGCAATATATACTGAATATTATTGACAGATGTCTCATCTCTTTGAAATCATCGAAATCAACTGTCATTATGACATTCATAATAGCTAGAACCATCTGTTGAAAATGGATCGAACTAATTTGTACTGCCAGTATATTATAAAGAAGTATAAGGATTTCCATATAGTATTAATTGTGCAGAGTGACAATCTAAGAAGTAAAATGTGTAAACATTTTCTTGGAGATTTTAACTAAACTGTAGACATTTATTTATGCATTAGAATTCATTAAAAAAAAAGTAACCATATATATATATATATATATATATATATATATACAGTGGTGGCCAAAATTGTGGACATTTTTTAAAATCATTATGTTTTTTAAATTTGTTTGCTTATAGAAAGTGTTAGATTTCACAAAATGCAAACTCTTATATATCATTTTAAAGAGAATTAAATACTAATTTCAATACAAAAAGCAAAATTCAAATATTTGCAGTACAAAAAATTATTCTCTCTTTAATCTGAATAACAACACAGTAATGAAGTGGATTGTAATTTCTAACCTAAATGAGAAATCAATATTCTTGTTCTGGGAACCACTCAAATGTTAATAACTGTTAGCAAAAGCTGACATCATGTTTAAATTTAGAACAAGTCATTATTGTGCTTTTTTTTTCTGTAGAAGAAAGACTATTTTTTTTTTTTATGTAATCAAATAGCAAGCTTTAATTTTTGTAAAACTTTTTAATATATGGTTGAAATTTTTGTAAATATTTCTAATATTTAGTCAAGAATCAATGATATCAAATAGAATAGATTGGACACCTTGAAAGAAAAATAAGATTATTATGTTACATGAATCTGGTCTTTCCTATTTTGAAATTGCAAGACAAGTGGGTGGTTCAGTGACTACTACATCTGGAATCTGAAAGTTTTGTTTACTGTATTCGAAGACAAATTCAATAAAAAACAAAGCAGGAAATGGCTAAAAAAAAGTGCTCCTCATCTGTTGATCACAGGAGAATAAAGTTTGTCTCCAAGATAGAAGAACGTCGTCAATGTCCATCCGAAGTCAATTTAATGATGCTGGCATTAATGTCAGTTCAAGAACAATCAGGAAAAGATTATTAGATGTTGGAGTAAGAGGTAGAATTCAGCAAAAGAAATCCTTATCTCAATTTACAGCAGTGTATAAAAAGATTACAGTGGACAAAGGAATACACTAATTGCACAGATGATCTGTGGTCACAAGTTATACAGAGTGATAAAACATTGTTATTCGGTAGTGATGGCAAAAATATGTAAGATGTAGAATAGGTAAAGAACTACAACCTGATTGCATTCAGGTAGCTATGAAGAACTCAGTTAGTGTTATGGTATGGTCATGCATGTCAGCAGACGGTGTTAGTCTCCTTCATGTTATCGATGGGGTATTAAATGCAAGAAAATACATTGACACTATTCAAGAACTAAAACTTACACCTACCATCAGTGATCTCTTTCCCAACAATACATCATTTATTTTTCATCAGGATTCAGCCCCTTGCCACACAGCAAAAATATTGAAAGTGTCGTTTAGTACAAAGAGCATTGAATTGTTATCATGGCCAGGAAACAGTCTTGGTCTCAAAATTATTGAAAACGTATGGAACCGTTTGAAAACTCTTGTACATATGAAGCTTTCATCATATAAAAGAGAATTAATTGAGGCTATAATTGTGTCCTGGCATCATGCAATAACGAAGGAAGAGCTTAAAACTCTCATCAGCTCAATAAAACATCAGTGTGATGTACAATAAAAAATAAAGTCTATCCTACTAAGTACTGATAAATCACTGCAGTCATCAGCATTTCATGTATCTTGATAATTATTGTCGCTCAACTTTTTTTGTATTGTAAATATTTGAATTTTGCTTTTTGTATTGAAATCAGCATTAAATTCTCTTTAAAATGGTATATAAGAGTTTGGATTTTGTGAAACATTATGTTTTCTATAAACATACAAATTTGGGAAACATAAAAATTTTCAAAAGCGTCCACAATTTTGGTCACCACTGTATATATATATTTCAAAGCATTTGCTTTAATAAAATGTTGATATTCTTTTGAGTAAAATACTTTATTTTTGGCTCCTTTTAGAGTATTTCCATTTTTAAAATAATGAAATTATGAATGTCTAATGCTTCTTGTTTTTATAAGGTTTTTAAAATTTTCTGGATAACACTAGTCAGTTGTTATTTCCATGGCTAAAATTTAATTTTTTTAAGTAATATTATATATTTACTTTAAAAAGTGAAAAAAAAACAATTATTATGGATTTAAGTTTACATGTACTTACATTTAATTACATGTTTTTATTGTGGAACAACTGTCTTTTGCAACTACTTGTCTGAACTTTTTTTTTTCCGGTTTTACAAAACAAAGCCTCTATTAGAAGAGGCAATAAATATGGTTTCTTAAAATCAAAACAATTCTTTTAAATACTCTGTATTTATCTTATTGACACTTAATGATATTAAATAAATAATATTTTATAGGCTATAGCGCTCTTTGAACAAGCAAGACAGTTGGAACCTCATAGGCTACAAGGTATGGAATATTACAGTACTGCTTTATGGCATTTACAGAAAGAAGTTGCTTTGTCAACTTTAGCCCAGGAACTTACAGAATTTGATATTACAAGCCCACAGGTAACAACTTTTCATTTAAATTTTTTTATTATTATTATTATTCCTATGCATAACTGTACAGTTTATAAGAGAAGGAATTCAGGGTTAAAATCCGGAAAATGAACGTCAAATTTTTTTACGTGTACTTTTATGTTAATAAACATTGTTATTTTGACTTGTACATATGAAAAAGATAAAGTAGTATCAGTTATAAAGATTGACTTAATTTTGTTTTAAGAATTTCTTATTAACAGTGATTAACTCAAAACAGCCCATTTAGTTCTTTCTACTATTTTATCAGATAATACCTTCTATATTAAAAATGCCTTTTAGTTTTGTAAACTGGAATACAACTTAATATGTTTATGAATTCCTCATAATTTTTATATTAAATTATAATAGCAATAAATGAGTTAATTTTAACCTATTTAAATTAACCATCTGATGAATTAATACATTACAGTATACCAAAAAATATATTAAATTGTTAGGATGATAATTCCCACTGTTCTTGAAAACTATTTAAATATTATTTTGCTATATGGGGTCCCTGTAAACAAATTGATTTATCATCAAGTCTTTTCATAATAAGTGAAATCTACATCCATTATCTATTGAGAGAGAAGAGAAATTCATTTTGCAGCTTGGTTGTGCCTTAAAATTTTCTCATTAGTTGTCATTTAGATTTCAAGTAAACATTAACAGAGACTGTTGCTGGAAAATCTTGAACTTCATGGATTTCTTGAAAACTTGATCAGCATTACTAGAAAACTATATTGTGGAAATAGAGTACAAATTATTGTGAATGGCATGCCATCAGAATCATTTCATACCAAACTAGGGTACAGCAGGAATATGTTCTGTCTGGAATGCTTTTGATAATTATTATTAATTGTATAATGAGGTAAACTTTTAAATTTCAGGAAAATAGAAATGGGCTGGAGTTTTCAATTACACTCTGGCAGGCTTAGATTTTTCTGACAATATTGTTTTCAGATTTTGCTGATATGAAGAAAAAATATAAATTAATAATTGCTAAACAGGTGGGTTTGAAAACAAATGAATGTAAAAGGATGAAAATAAATAGTAAAAGTAATGATTTTGTTAGCCTATAGTTTTGATCCATTAGAGTTACCAATTGATAGTTTAACCTATTGTTTTATTTAAATGACTGCCTAGTTTTAATGTGTATAATCTAATGTTTGGCATAATGTTCAACAAATCTTTGTAATAGATTCAAAAAAGTATGAATGTTCGTTGCTGTATTATTTTTTTTATTAGACTTGCCCGAAGTGAGTTTAGCTAGTTGTGTATATGTTTGATATCAATGTGGGGGCCAGGAAAAGGAAATAGCATGCTATAGTATATTTTTTTACTGTAGAAGTGTCAGAAAGTAAAATTTATGCCTAGATGTCTGCTGTATATGGCAAATGCAGTATGTCACATGCACATTTTGATATTGAGAAGGTTGGTTGCCACTGACAGCCAGCAGTCAACTAGGGCAGGATCATCATGTCAATACCTTTTCTGTCATTGCTGTGGTGGATTCTGCTATCAGAAAAGATTGATAGTGGAAGACATTCATCTCATGTTGGGCATTTGATACGGTGTGCTTTTACTGTCTTGACTGAGCATCTGAAGTACCAGAAAGTTTTGGGGTTCCCCAAAGGCTGATGGAGGAGTAAAAACATGCAGTTTTAAAATCAGTGAATTTTCTTTAGAATCCTCGATTTTTATTTTTTATTTTCAATAAAAGTGGGAAATATGTTAAGTTTTAAATTTTCTTTTAATAATTTAAAATAGAAAAAACTAAAATATATTGATTGGACAAAAAGAAATCTGGTTAAAAATGGTTCTTTGGGAAAGAAATTACTGAAATCAAGATAGTTCCCTTAAATATTTTGAATTTATGAATTTGATGTATGCACATTTTCTTGATAGTTATATGGTCCCAAATTCTGTGTGCTTAATTCTTATTTATTCTGGTATATGTAATTAATACTCATTTTTCACTTATTTATTTTTGTAAAAGTTTACGAATTATTTTTAAACAATTTATTTCCGATTCAAATTATTTTTTTGATAATTTCTGAAATGTGTTATAATTATCTCCATGTTCTTTTTAGACTTGGTGTGCTGCGGGAAATTGTTTTAGTCTACAAAAAGAACATGAAACTGCTATAAAATACTTGCAGAGAGCAGTGCAAGTTGATGAAGATTTTGCTTATGCTTATACCTTGCTAGGACATGAGTATGTAATGACAGAAGAAATGGATAAAGCAATGACTTGTTTCCGAAATGCAATTCGAATTGATCCTAGACATTACAATGCTTGGTATGTAGACAATTTCTTTTTATATGCTGTGTTTTAGTATAAATATTACTATTCTTTAAACCAAACATGCCACCCAAGGATCTTGACAATATTTTTCCATCCCACTTTAAATAATGATGTAGGAAAGTTCAAAAATAATTTTTTTATATTAAATCCAATTTTTGAAATCATAGATTACGTAGAATTTATGATCTGTTATTTTATTAAAAGTCATGATCAAAATGCATGCTTCAATGGTTTTTTTTTTTTTTGTGGCAGATTTATTTCTTTATGAATAATTTGTTGTGCAGCAAATTGTAATGTGTACATTTTCCCTAGCTAACGTACTATTAGATATAATAAATGATTCAATTTTTAATCACTGTTTGGTGACATTACTTCATATCAGTGTAATAAAAAAGTAATCTTTATACTGAAATTAAACTAGGTTTTTAAAATCTTTACAGTTTTTCCTCTGTTTTCTCAATATATATACAATGTATTATCAAAATATATACAGCATATTTTAAAGAAAGTTGAAAAGCAGATGTAGAATTTTTTTAAACATTTTTATTCTTCTGGCTGGAACAAAATAGTCCATTTTTAGCATTTGCCAAGTTTCTTTGTCTAAGACATGCTAAATATAGTGTAGCTAACCAAGTAGGAAAACAGAAAGCAGGAAAGAGAAGATGAGAAAGTATGTCGAACTTTTATAGTTTTTAAAAGAAATTTACTGAGTTGGCATTTTGCTTCATGAGAAAAATTATAGCCCTCACAAATCAAAAGTTGAAGTTAAAGTGAAGCCAGAATTTGTGTGATTAAAAGATTACTTTTATTATAAATAACTAATTTGAAAATATTGTGTATATATTTTCTTCACCTTCCTATATGAATTCTCATTTCCTATGTGGTTTAAAGAAATTTTTTGTGATCATTATAATTTTCCCCCCCTCATTTAGTTTACTAATTTTGAAAGCAAAATTGTTACTATAAATTATTTTTTCTGAACATCACTTTTATTTCATCAGTAAATGAAATAGTAGCAAAATCACTGTACTATTTTATTTGAAAAAAGAAAATTAAGATCAAGATACTGAAATTTATTATAATTATTTTTTACTAATAACTACTATATACTTACTAATATAATTATTTTTTATAATAATTTTTTACTAATAATATAATTAAAATGTTTTACTAATAACAGAATTTGACCAAAAAAAAAGGGGGAAATTTTGTTACTAGATTCCATTTTATGAAATTGGCAGATTTTATTTGATAATTTTACTATCTAAATAAACATTTTATTTATTTTTAATAAAGAATTATTTTGAATGAAAGTTTATAAATTTATGATACATTTATTATTATTATTGTCATGTTAGAATCTTTCCTTTTTAAATTATGTAAATATATCTGCTATAATAATATCTTGAGAAATTAATTTATTATTTCAATATTTTTTTAGGTATGGTGTTGGTATGATCTATTACAAACAAGAAAAATTCCAATTGGCAGAAGTTCATTATGAGAAAGCATTAAAAATAAATCCACAAAGCTCAGTTCTGAAGTGCCATATTGGAGTGGTAAGCCATCTTTTTTTCTAACCCCACCCATTCTTTGAAGATGTATAGATTAAATACTTGTTTTTTTATGTGACTTATTATTTTGATTTAACATACTTGTTTAATCTGTTCATTTTTATGTATAATAAATTGTATTGGAAATTTATATGTTTGTAATTTTTTCTTAGGTATTACATGCTTTGAAAAAAATGGACAAATCATTACAAACTTTAAATGAAGCTATAGCTATGGATCCAAAGAATCCATTGTGCAAATTTCATCGAGCTTCTGTATATTTTTCACTTGACAAGCATGAAGAAGCTTTAAGCGATCTTGAAGAACTCAAACAAATTGTGCCTAAGGAGTCTCTAGTATATTTCTTAATTGGAAAGGTTAATATTTTTATTTTTTTAATATTAACTCCATGCTCTATTTACAAAGATATGATCATGTGAATTCTTTTTACTTACATCACTTTAATATATTTAGGTTCATAAAAAGTTGGGGAATACGCATTTGACACTGATGAATTTCTCATGGGCTACAGATTTGGATCCTCGTGGTGCTAATAATCAAATAAAAGGTGCTATTGACAAGCAGTATACGAATGATGAGGAAGAGGCTGCTGCAAACAATGAGCAAAGTATTTCTAATTCTTATTTATTAAAAAAATTGTATATATCTTTCTTGCCAATCATCTTATATAATTTATATTAATATTCAATTTTAAGATTAAAATTGTTTTTCAATGTGAATTTTAGAATTTAAATGTTTAAATAATTGAAATCTTGTATGCAGCTGCTATAAAATAATTTGACAGATTTGTTTGAGTTTAAAGAACATTAAAATTTATTGCAATTTTATTTATAATTCTAATTTATGTTATTTATTTATTAAGGTGGTATATTTGATAATTTAGTTGCATATAATAAATTTAATTAAGTTTTACAATAAATGAAAAGTGAATGGAATACTTGAGAATTTTACCATCATGAAATTGTGTTGTATTTTGATTTGACAAAAAAAAAATGAGTTTGTAAATTATGGTTTTGATTAGGTTTATAGGACAAGTAATTAAATGTTTAAACAAATATAATGCATTTGGCAGAGAAGGAATTTTGCTCTTACAGATGTTACTAACTATGCACATTATTTATGCATTAAATGCTTATGCTTTTACCAGATGAATGTATTACAAAAATAAATTTGCTTCCATTATATGCATTAGCTCTTTCACTAAAAAAAAATGAAGCGGTAAAAATATATTATTATAAAAACTAGAATGTGAAATGAAAACAAAAATAATGAAATATAATTATTTTGTAGTATGAAAAAGGGCAAAAAAATTTTTTGATAGGATAATGAAATGAAATAATAAATATGATTGAACATATTATTTGTCAACAAAAAATCAATTATCATGATATTCAGAATATAATCTATTACTTTTTTTTACTGTGGCAATTAACTGCTCTTTACGAACCAATAAATAAAATTAAAAAGAAAGAAAATCATGTCTTTGAAATAAAAATCTCATTACTAATCAGGATTATTTTATCAAATTATTATTTTTATCATTGTAGTCTTAAAAAATAATATAAACATTAAAAAAAACAATTGTGGTTTTAATACAAACTAATAGCCATATCCTAAAAGGAGGATGAAATAGCTTTATATCATTAAATTCCCGAAGAAGTTTAAACAAATTGTCTCAGAATCATAAAAAAAAAAAGATACATACATAGAAATACCCTCTTTTTTTTTTTTTTTTTTTTTTTTTTGAAATAATCCTTTAAAAAATAAAGTTGTATTATGTATATGCATGAAAATCAAGAAAAATGTGTTTCTTTTGTGATTTTTTGTATTAATCATTTTTTCACTAATACTCAAGGCAGAACCATAGGAAATTATGCTTATTACTGAAAAATTTGTTCTTATTTATTTTTTTCATAAAGAATTTTTAAAAAATTTCTTTGTCTATTTAGCTGGCGATGATAGGGCCAGTGTAAGCTCCGGTGTTGCTGATCACGAATCATCTCATGATAGTTCTGTTGTTGATGCCGAAGCAGA
Organism: Argiope aurantia; assembly: GCA_026543865.1. Taxonomy (NCBI): domain Eukaryota; kingdom Metazoa; phylum Arthropoda; class Arachnida; order Araneae; family Araneidae; genus Argiope; species Argiope aurantia. The sequence goes on along the minus strand of JAPMOR010050149.1, from coordinate 713,144 downwards.
AGATATCCGGTTACAAGCAATGGAAAGTGATGAGAGCTTTTGAAAGCCTGGAAACAAAAGACTCTTGAGAAACATTGATTTTCATTAGAATTCCTGATGTCCTGTACAAATGGATCTGGTTGCTGGGAATACAACTGACTCGGATCCCATATTAAAAATTCAGTTACTTACTCAGAATTTGTTGAGAGTGGCTGTCCTAATTTATGTCCTTCACCCTTTTCCTGTTTGTCGAATTATTTAGTTGTAAAGAAAAACTTTGAATTATATATTTTCATAAAAAAGAAAAAAATCTGTTAGAGAGTGAGTGAGTTTTATTACCTGTAACTGGGTTCATGTACGTAATGTGATATGGAACAAACATTTTGGTTTACGTAGACTGTAAAATACTTAGTGATGCAATTAATTGATTTGTACAGCAACTGTGTTCTGTTGTTTTTCTCACATTAGAAACTAATATGAACTGATCAAGATATGATGCGAAATAAATTTTTTTTTTCCCTTATGTTGTAAAAATAATTATTGCCAATTTTGTTTTCTCTGAATCATAAAAAAAAAGGGGATCTATATTCATAAAATAGACAAAGCTTCAAGTGAGCTTACTTTTTTTTTAAATTAATGACTGCTTATGTTTTTGTTTTTATGAATGCTTCATAATTTTGCATTGATTTTCTTTCAATGATCAGTGACCTAAATAATAATTAGAATAAATTGCATTTAGATTTACTTTGCTAAAGAATCAAATATCAAGTACTCTTATGTGATGGAATTTATTATATGCATTTAGAAAAAGGATACTGAAGTTATATATGTTTACCATCTATTCATTATACAGTGGCAGTTACTCACAAATCAGGATTTTTCTTTTAAAAGGGAATATATATAAATTTTTCATGTCACTCTATAGTAGGATAAAATTATGTGCTTGCATGTATTTTGATCATTCTTTCACTTCAAAAATGGCATTTATTGTGAAAAATTGGTACAATATATATCAATCAAAATATTTTCCATTATTTTCATCCATTAAGTCTTGCATTTGATTGCATTCGGGTTTTTTTTTTTTGACCCTCTAGGCCATTTTTAGGTTATGGTCATTGAATCACCACCCTTAAATTATTGAAATAGAGATATGACAGAGCAGCATCACCATAAGTTTCTAAAAGTGTCTGATGGGCTTCGGCAGCAGATTGCTTCAAATCAAGCAAAAAAAAAAAGCAATGAATGTTGAAAATTCAATTTGGAGTGTTCCATGATTGGAATATTCATACAATGAATAACTCAATAATACTATATCGAAAACTTTCAAAATGATAACAATAAAATAGTAGTAAATTGATAAAGCCCAAAACTATTGTTGTTTATATAAATACTTTGCATATTTGCCAATAGATGTCACTGATTTAAATACTTGCAAGCACCTAATACTAGACAGAAAATATGTTGCCAAAAAACGATCTAATCTAACTACTCTGATCTTTAGTATCAAACAATAATTCATTATATTTAGAGTGTTGTCAAATCTTTAAAAAATGAATGCAATGACTGTGAAATAAATTATTGGTGTTGAAAGATTATTGAGTTTTGAATAAAAATAAATTATTCGGAAACATAGAAGTGCTTTTTGTTAAGTTATATATTACATTTCATCTAAATTTTCCATCTTTGGAAACTATAATCTACAGATGTATTAATTTAATCATTTAAGAAACTAAGTATATTAAAATGCACGTAAAGTGATTAGAATAAATAGTCAATTTTTAAAGTCCTTTTCTTATATATTTAAATAATCGAAATTGTATATTTTTATAGTATTTTCTTATATGCTGTTAAAAAGCTAGATTAGTAACAAACTATTCCTGTTTCTGCCCATTTCATTATATTTCTATTTATTATATTAAAAAAAAGTTTGTGTAAACATTGCATTTTATTTGCTTTGAGATTAGTAGATAGTCATCTGATCAATGACTCTTGAGGTTTGTTTTGCCATTATTGTTTGAAATATTTAATGAAAATTTTTATTCTGTCAAAATAAGTATTTATATTGCACTTGATGGTGACAAATGAGTTTAAAGCAATATTATTTGTTAATTCTACTTTTAAACATACCATTTATGGCAACATTCCTGTTTCTTTACCGTTTACAATTAAAGAAACTGTTTCATATCTCACATAGCAATCGTCTGAATACCAAAGCAATACACTTGTTAACCCTGCATTGTTTTTTTTTTTTGTTTTTTTAATACTATTGGGACATCCAGTGATATCAGATGGGGAAAAAAAACTTAATGTTTTTTTAAAGTTTTTATTTAATTTTTTTAATTTCATATTTTAATTTGTCATTTTTGCCATAAAAGTTAAAATTTGGAAGAAATAGCTTCAAAATTTTAACTAATGCTAAAGAATTTTTTTTAATTGAGTCTTTTTATTCATAATATTTTTAAAACAGTTTCCATTTTGTTGTCTGGAGAGAAGGAATCAATCCCTCAGGAAACCTCACTAATCTGAGTACATGTATGATTCCAGAACAAAATCAGGGTTTGCGAGCAAACAATGGGCAAAGAACCCAGTCTCTAAAATTTTAAATTAATAAATTTTAAATATTTAATCTTGAATCCCACTTTATTGCTAGACAACTGATCTATTTAACTTTTTACAGCTAAAGTTTTATGACATTCCAAAAAAAAATTCACACTAAATAAAAATGAAAAAAAAAGTTCTGCTTAAGCCTGAAAAATGTTTTACTTATTTCAAAAAATTAAATCACAAAGAACTATTTGGATATCTTGAATCCTCTGTTAGAGATTTTGCATTTTTCTAATTTTGGTTATTTCATAAATTTAAGCTGTCCTCTCCTCTCCCCCCCCCCTTCCAAAATTGAAATGGTATTTCTGAAAAATATTTTTTTTTTTTTAAAGTGCTTCATTTTAACCATCTGAAATACAATTGATTCAGAAGTTCTTTCTTTCAATAGTAGAACTACCTCTTATAATGGAGATGCTTATCCGAAAGTAGTTAAACCAGATTTATCTTGATATTTAAATTTATAAATAATTTTCTCCCTCCCCAATCTGTTTTTCTGAGCAAAATTATCACAGTCCAATTTTTAAACAGTAACTAAACCATTCCTAGTGTTCTGTTTTGTGAAATAGAAACTTCATATATGCTGACGAGCTTTCGTGTTACAGCATTAGTCATTTATTTACTCATCAATAACATAGTAACAAATAACATTAATAACAATGGCCTAATTGTAAGATCTCAGATTCGGAGGTGGAGGATTGCATGTACGAGACGTGATTTCACTGAAAAACAGTCATGTAAACAGATTTGGTGCACGTAAAATCTGTCGAAGCCAAATGTCCTTCCGTTAGAGTGGTATGAAAGTTCGATAAAGAGGTGTCATCCTAGGCCAGGGATGGCGAACCTTTAAGGATCAACGTGTCATTTTTTCTAAAGAAATGTTTAATGAGATATAGACGTGTCGTCAAATAATTTTGACTTGTCATTATTGGGAAAATAATAACAACTAAAAACTCTTTATTTACTATGCAAGAAAATACATTTTTCTCTGTATAGTAGTAAATGTTTTAATAATACGTGTAATTCAAATGAAAACAACATTAATGTGACTTCTGTTGTTGCAGATTAGATGATTAATAACTTATATTAGGTTTGTAAGATGTTACTTTTAGCAGAATGTATGCTGAATTGGAATCATCTGCCAGTTTCTAAGCGAGTCTTTAATTTTATTCATCTCTGAAAATAATGATTCGCAGACATAGGTAAATGAAAATATGGTTAAAATAGCATGAGACAGCTTCTTCAAACAGTTAAATGTCTTCGGAACAGAATTCCATGCTTCCAAAATTTCGTTACTGGCATTTTTACTTTCTGTTTCAATCAATTACAACTTTTTCCTTGTTTCAATAAATTTTTGAATAAACATTGAGCTAGACTGGAAATCAATCAGTTGCATTTCAAATTCTTCAATTTCCAACCAATCGAATTGGAACAAGTTCAGTTTATCAAATGAAGTCACATGCAAACCCTTTTGATCGGTGGCGTACTCAAAATATTGTATCACGTGCCATTGATTTGCCATCCCTGTTCTAGGCATTTTACTCTATTCAAAATTACGAGGTGCATTCCAAAACAGCCTTATTATTGCTTCAAAAAACTATGTTATAACTAAACTAAACTTATTTCATGAAATATAAGATAATTTTTATTACTATTTATATATGTTAAAAAAAACACTTTTTATACGTATTTCTTTTTTTTTTTAAATATTTAGTAATTGGTATAATTGTAAACCAAGAAATAATCATTGCATTCTACTGAGAATTGCAACTCTTATATGCTCTTGTTATACTTGTTATGCATTGAAAAAAAAAATTGTAATTAAATGTGTAAAATTGTAAGAAATAATTAATAACAAAATCACATAACAAACAAGCACGCAATAATAACACTCTGTTGCAATATTTTGATCCAGGGCGATCAAATAAGAGAATAGCGTAACAAAACAATTCTTTTATTTAGAACCTTATATATATACACAAAAACAACTTGTTCTCATCTAGGTTAATATTATTTACAACATTCACACAACAGTGGAAAGTTTAATCATTAAATAGTTCCTCAATCAAATTAAAGAATAAACACCAAAAAAAAAAAACGCTAGCAGGCTGTTAGTTTAAACAGTTGATCCAGGGGGCCGCTTCAAAAATCCACCGATCTTCATCGGGTGGATACTAACACAGAAACCAGAATCACACGAAGCTTTTCATAAAATCGGGAACAACTTCGAATACCGATGTCTCTCTGACTCCTTCGTCAACTTTTACTTCTCTTCTCTCCAAAAATTACTGCATTCTATTTTCATTAGATCTCCGCCTCTGACTTTCTCATTGGTGAACTTGAGTTCCTTATCACCCAATCGCTGCTCAGCAATGCTTCCTTAATAATCTCCAGTCGATCGTGGGTATTGTTAACCGTCTTTTAACTGACCGTCTTTGAACCGTCTTTTTAACTGACCTCTCCCGAACACATGTTAATTTTAATCAATACACAGCTAAAGTCCACTTGACTTCGACAATTAATGACAACGGTTGCTGGTGATTGGTAATTTCTCGAAGATTTGAGGAGTACCTTCACAATGGAAAAAAAATTTTAACATCTAGATGCTTTTACGTTCTTCTCCTTAGAAGATATGATGGATCTCTTTGAAACGATGAAACACACATCTGTGGTCCTTTATCTGGATACAACAAATGTCCATATGCAATGACTCCACTAGTGACGAGGATCTACCTCTGGCGGTCCGCAGGCACTTAACTATGGATGGGGTACGGGTTACGTTACATCTGGCAGGAAGGCCAATCACATGAGAGAAACGTGTATACATAATGATATTTTAATTCTAATTTCAATTTAATTACTTTCCAAGATTTTATCTTAATTTAGCCCATCGTAACTTCATTCTAAAATATTCTCTTATTTCGTGATCCAATTCCACTTTCGGTTTAATTAATTCCTCTGTAAAAAATAATGCGCCTAATAATAATATCTTCGGTTGACCTTGAATGGGTGTCAAAGGTTACACGTGTATTGGATTGGCGCCTGGCCAGAAATCCTATGTTATGTAAGACTAATGATCATTTGTTCGTCACTTTTCTGCCTTCTCTGTTTGTTCCGCGCTGCATCTTCTTGTTAATAATTATGCTTTCCCGAAATAGATATTAAAACGAAATTAAAAATACCGAGTCTCTTCACTGCTTCGAACCTGCATTCTACTTAAACCAAAAATATGTTACATATTATTTAGCCGACAGGATTCCAAAAAGTATTGCATATTATTTAGTCGACAGAATTCGAAATCATTATATATCATTATATATATATATATATATATTGCAAAAAAGTTAGGATCCCAAATGATTTTTTGCAACCGGGTCCCTTTATAGAGAAGACCTGCAGTACTTAAGCACATTCTATGTGAAAGCCAAGATTTTAGAACACAACGTCAAGTTCATTTTGGCACGACTGTTTTTAACTTAAATGACATTCAAATATTTTTGCCTTATTAAAAGATATTCACATTTTACATCAGAGTTAATTGTATTTTTGTTTAAGAGTGCTTTGTTTTTTAACACGAAAACCGTCTAACAAATGTCTGGCATAGAATGACCAATTTGGTTTTTGTGCCGTAAAACCAAATTGGGAAGTAAATATTGACTGAATGGACGTCATCACTGGCACGGAATACCAGATATCCAGAGGCGGTGGTAGCAGGGGGGCAATCTCCCCCCTGTCGACAGCTTTTTGCCCCCCGTTGGCGAGAGATTGCGTGTTGTGTCGGGAAAAGTCTTCACCACTTCAGGATGATTGTAGAGAGTTGCGCATCATCGAACATGATTAAAAACTACCTTAAAGCTAATATATTGTAAACTTTCCAAATATCAAAGTAATGTTTAAAGCGATTTGACTATATTTGGCAAAATAATCGATAGGGTGTCAGGTCAATAAAAGGACGTATTTTGCAAACAATTTTTAATAAACCAACTAAGAACTGGAATCAATTGAAACCTTAAGTTCGCAGATTTTCAGGCATATGATTCAAATATTGTTCATTCAGCTTATAATTTGCATTACTTTTGGAAATACAACCGACAAGGCAACAAGTCAATAAGATATAGACAAGGTTACAGGCGCATTTTGCGGACAATTTTTGGTCGGTCGACTATGAACTCAATGCGGTGATTGTTGATGTAAGTCTGCACACTTTCAAATATTTGATTAAAATGTCGTTGAACAAGCTTATAATATGTCCGACAAAGTGAAAAAGATATTTGCATTTTGCTGACAATTTTTGGAAGGCCGTCTATGAATTGAAAGCAATGAATGTTGAGCATTATATCCACAGATTTTCAGACACCTGATTCAAATGTCGTTCATCAAACTTTTAATCTGCAGTACTTTTGGCAATATAACCGACAAGGCGACATGTCAACAATATATCACATTTTACCAAACATTTTTAATCGGTCGACTAAAAATTCAATGCGAGGGATGTCGCCGATGTTAAGTCCGCAAATTTTCAGTTATCTGATTTAAATGCCGTTCATTCAATTTATAATTTATATTATATTTAGTAGAATAATCAATAAACTGGCAAGTGAATAAGTTATCGCATTTTTTTCTTCTAATTTTTATCTTTCGGCTAAGATGTTATCATAGGTTATGAAGAAAAAAATTGTTTTCATCGAGTAGTCCGATTACCTGCCAGTGGAATTATAAGGGGAATTGAAGCTTTTATATTACACATGAATACGGCAACACAGTTGGTTTTCCTGACTCATCATTCAAATTCAAGTTCTAAAATAAATCGTTATCTTTTTCATCTAATTGTTACTTCCTCGGTAACAAACTAGTGATTTTTTTATGTATTTCACTATGAGAATTGTCTGACAAAAATCTAGTTAATGGTTAAATTCAATTTCATAAAGCATTCTTTTCTTTCTACACTCTTGAGCATATGCATGTTAAGAAAAGTTATTTAACTGTGGCCAGATTATGTGAATTCAATATAAATTCCTGGAATAAGTAAATTGCTTTAGTGTAAATTAAGTTAATTTAACAGTAAAATATCTGTTTAATGCAGTCTAATTTATCAGGCTGCAATTATTACACTAAAGAAATAAAACCGACAGCAATTAACGGCAAAAATAAATATATGTGGTATAATAAATAAAAAAAAATATTCAATTGTGCATTAAATTTGTTAAATAAATTACTACCAAAATTTTTCAGATTTTGAATTCAGTATTATAACTATGTAATTGGGGAGCGTATCTTTAAAAAAATATTCCCAATTTTTTGTCTTCGTGGCAAAGACTATATAATTACAGGTTCTTCTAAATTTTTAATAGACTTTGAATAAGGTTGTCTTGATAAAAAGATGATTAAAATAGTCGCTCATAGAATATTTATATATAACATATTAACCCTTTGATATACGAATTTACCTAATTAAATGGCACATCGTTTTTGGGACAATTATTATTATTTTAATCCCTAGAATAATATAAAGGTATTTGAGGTAATGTTGGATTTTCAAGTGATCTGTGGATTTTAAATTGCTTAATACTTTCATTTAATTGCTGATTTAAAATTAAAAATTTAGCAATTCTATGCGCGAGTCAGACTTGTCATTCTATATGAAAGGATTAAGAAAAATCAACACATGTAACTGAGGGGATAAAACTAACTTTTTGAAAGGCTTATGGGCTCACTTGCAAAACTTCGGGGGGGGGGGGGGAAATTACTTAACCATAAGAACGCATGACTAAAAATGAAGATAGGGGAGTTCTATTCAAGATATAATTGTTTCAGAATAAAATGCATTGGTTTGTTAAGCTTAAATATACACTAAAGAATAAATAGATGAAGAATCTAATGTTTAAGTAGTCAATTTTTCACAAGAACCTTTTTCATTTCTTATATAAAATATTTCGTTTATATATTTACAAAACATTTTTTCCAACCTTCATAAGAAACAACATCATTGTATCTTTTCCGCATTCTAAATTGTTCATGTCCGAATTAGTCCTCACTAATTCGAAATACATCGTACGGATTCGAAATGTATCTGAATTCCTGCTCGTTGTTCCATTCCTTATTTAAAAATTATTTTAGGTAGAAGACTATGTTAAAAAAAAATTGCGAAAACATCGAATATAGTTTTTTATTATAATTCTGGATTTCTAAATAACTTTCTTTTATAAAACTTTTTGAATTTAGTTTCAATAATCATTTCATATTGCTTCTCATATCAAATGATAAGAGCATGCATTTGTTCATTAATCGTGACATGTCATTCCGGCACAATTTTTATTTCTATCTATATACAAAATCTAGAATGAAATAAATTAGATCTCAGAGAAATTAAATCTTAAGAGTCTCATAAAAAATAGACTCAAATACTGACAATCGTTTGATGGTCAGGGGGGGGGGGAAATTGAGAATATATTTTTTGCAAATATTTTTATAAATTTTTAGAGTGAAAGCAAGGGTCAGCATCTGAATAAAAAAAAATTTATAATAATTAATTTAAAATAATAATACTTAATAAATAATTGCGCTTGCCCCCTCCCGTCAGAGTTGCCTTGCCCCCTCGTCAGCAAATCTCTGCCGCCGCCTCTGCAGGTATCACTGCTATTTTGAATTCAGATCTATAATGCACGCCAAATGGCTTTTTATGTGCATCGGAAAAGAGTCGAAAATCCATCAAGATTTAATTGTGCAGTCAAAAAAAAAAAAAAACTCTGTAACTTTGCTATTTATTATCGCATCTTCACAAAATTGGTGTCGATGTAAATGGATTAAAGGGACAGCTTTGTTGAGATAGACAAACTTATTAACCGAATTAATTAACATAGTTAATTTACTATTGTCTCGAAATTTTCCATTACGGAAATCGAGATTTTCTAATAATTCGATCGATTTTCGTAATAGTTCTTGAGATATATTTCATTTTGCAGCACAAAAGGAACCAGCTCCCTGGGGACTATATATTAAGTAAGTCTCAGTTTGTTAATAGAAAAATAAGACTTTTTTCGCGTTTTTATCCCAGGACTTTCGGTGGAGCAAACAACACGACTCAGATTTATTCTCAATAAAAGCTATGTTTTTGCTGGGGTTTTTTTTTCCCCTCTTCAAAACATAAATATTTTTTTCTTCTTTTTATTTAAACATTGAAGAATTTCCATTACTTTTAAAATCAATTTATTATTTCGTCTTTTTTTTAGTCGATCCCGCCCTAAAAAATTAACATCTTAATTTTTATGACGAATGAAATACATTGTTTAAACCATTTTTTTTCCCTTAAAAATTCGCTGATCAATGCCATAAAAAACATCTTAAGTCAACGAGATTATATCGGCGTTTATTAAAAGGATGGATTTTTTTTTTCAGGCGGAAACAATTGTTAATTGGATAGACGATTTGTTAAGTTTACTTACTGTAAGCTACTGTAAAAATGACTGAGTGATGGACATTCTTTCTGTTCTGCAACGGCTGATATAATCAATATAAATAAATACAAACGAATTGAACTATGCACATTATCATGCTACAATATCTCAAACTAGGGGTTCGAAAATAATATTTTTCATAAACACAATTGCAAAGAGGAGATTATTTAATAACTCTGAGAGAATCATTTTGAGGATACTTTTACTTGACGCAACAGCAACCACTCACACACACACGCTTGCCATAACTCTTGGCGCTACTCAAATGGCTACAGGCGCATTAGACTCAACAGCTAATACATCACCACTAAACACCCATATCGTTCATCTCACCTCCGACTCACTGGAGGGACAGTATTGTGGTGAAGCTTTTAAGCCAGATAACAGCTACGGGACATGAGTAATTATTTTTGTCTACTGGTCTTATTTTTCGGACAAACCTCCGGTCCTTACCAATCTCCTACAGCACTAAATTCCAGCATTCCATTCAAATTTCCATCATTTAAAAAATTAGTTTTTCAATGATATTGTAATATTATGATTCTGACAAATCAAATAAGAGAGTAGCATAATAAACAATTCTTTTATTTACGTACACACAAAAAAAACATGTTCTTTTCTAGGTTAATATAAAAAAAAATCACACAACAGTTGAAAGTTTAATAACGAGTCCCTCGATCAAATCGGAAAATAGATTTTTTAAAAAAACGCTAACAGGCTGTTAGCTCAAACGGCTATTCCAGGGGGCCGCTCCAGAAATTCACCGATCTTCATCGGGTGGATACTAACACAGAAACCCGAATCACACAGAGCTTCTCACAAAATCAGGAACACCTTCTTTGAACACCGATGTCTCAACGAATCTCCTTCGACGCTTTTCAATGCTCTCCTCTCTTCTTACCCTCCTCCTTCAAAAATACCGCATTTTATTTCCGTCAGATGTCCGCCTTTTTTTTTTTTTCGTTGGTGAACTTGAGTTCCTTATCACCCGACAACTGCTCAGCAAAGCTTCCTCAATGGTCTCCAGTCAATCTTGGGAATGTCTATTAACGATCCATCTTTATAGTTGACCCCCCCCCGAACACATGTTAATTATAATCAATTCACAGCTAACACTAGCTAAAATCCACTTGACTTCGACAATTCATGATTACCGTTGCTGGTAATTGATCGTTTCTTGAAAATTTGAGGAATCCCTTCTTAATGGGGAAAAAAAAATTAACATCTAAATGTTTTGATGTCCCTCTCCCTTGAAGATTTGATGAATCTCTCAGAAATGAAACACATCTATGACTCTATCTGAATACAACAAATGACCAAACACAATGACTCTACTGGTGAAGAGGATCTCCATCTGATAGTCCGAAGACACTTAACTATGCGTGGGAAAACGATGACGTTACTTCTGGCCAATTACCAAAAGGAGAAACGTTACAATATCATTTCCGTGTTTTTTTTTTCTTTAATTTTAATAAATTTTCCAAAATTATTTAAAATAAAATTTTATGACATCGACATTTCTTGCAGCCGCAATGCAGCAAAATAGCAAGATTGTATGTAATCTGAGTATTTTCACTCTTACGTCTAAGCAAGAATAAATATTGAATTTCTAATTCGAGGCATATTTCAAAACAGGAATGTGTTTTTTCTTTTAACAAGATAAATATTTTTAGTCTGGAATGCTTTCTATAAATTGCGTGATTGTCAATCGTTACTCGTTGGATGGAAACACTGTTGGACTCAAGATAGAGGAATCAAATTTATAATGTTATGCTATGTTATTTCGGATTAGAGATTCGTTCTCCTTTACATATTTATTTACCTTTTAGTGTCCATCTAGACAGTATTTATTTACCAAGTGTCCATCTAGACAACATTTTTTTGTCACACATATAAACCATTTGGACAAGCGTATACAAGAAATTTTGAGAACCATTTCGAATTATTTGGAACCGCATAAAAAAAAAAAGCTGTTTGAAAGTTTCTATTTTGCTTAAAATAAGTTTATAAGTTTTTTTTTTCTTTCAGGGTTGCTAGTATTTTTCCTGCTTGAATTTCCCTGACATTTCCAAATGTTTTTAAAGAAATTTCTCTGATATTTTTCAGATGTTACTAATATTTTCTGAGCGATTGCGTTTTATTTTATTCTCTTTAATAAGCTGACCAATTTAATACTCAGAAAAAAAACCCCATCATTTTCACTTATTGAATTTCAGATAAGCTTCAATTATGTAAAATCCTTCCCTTTTTATGCAAATATGTTAACCAATGCTAAAAAATACACACCCACCTAGACCGACTTTTGGTCAACGAGTCATATCTGAGAACTTTTGTCAAATATATTCACGAAAAATACAGTACAAAAACATATGCACATTGGTTGAGTGCTTGAGAATTAAATGATTTATTTCCTTTCGGTGGTTTCTCCCCTATCCATACTGTTTACCAATACGCAAATCAGAACTGAACAATAATTTTACTAACAGGAAAAAAAAATGTCATTTACAAATATAAATTTTAATCTCTGCTTCAAAATAAAAATAAAAAATTCTTCACTAAAATCAAAATTACAGTCACTTTCAACTCACCAACTATAATAATAATTAAAAAAAAATCACTTGCACGCTGGCTCAATGCTTAACCCGTAAAATAAAGAAAAAAGTGGAAAATTGATCCTTATCAATTTTTTCCTTTATTGCATCAAAAGAAAAATGTTTTAGAGATAATTATTTTTTAAAAAAAGATAATATGAATGAATTTTGTAATCTGTTGAAAAAATTACAAGAGGCATTTTAAATAAATAAAGTAAGAGGAATTTTAAATAAAAACAAAATCTGTAAAAATTTTGCAAAAAAAAAAAAATAGCAATAATGTCCATTTTATGTCGCCTATAGCATCCATTCATATGAAGAATTTAGTAATCCGTGTTCATAACGTTTAAAAATAAACAAAATAAATGTTTTACGGAAACAATAGCAATAAAGTCTGATATTTAATAATTCAACAAAAACATCTTCTAAAAGAGGGGGAAAATAATTATTGTAAAAATATTTATTTAATTAAAATAAATTATTTTGAAATTATAATAATGGGTCAATATTTTACAACTAATTTTGAATATTAACACCCAAAATTCATACTTTCGTTTTCTAACACGTGGAAATGATCGATTTGACGCCCGAAGGAAGAAAAGGGGGTTGGGATAGTTCCATATATATCTTTTTAAATACCCTTAACCCATCAAAGCTTAAAATCATAACAACAGGAGCCGTGCTTTAGTTAGGCTGCCTTTTCCCATAAGAAGCAAAACCATTTTCGCTAATATTGCCGCTAACTTGTTCAGAAAAAGAAAAAAAAAAAAAACTTTAGGCGAAAATATTCTATATTTATACATATATGCAATAAATTAGATACGGTAATTGAACGTTTTCTTCCATAATCTATTTTAGACTATCAGTAAAAGTTTGAGTTTCATTAATTGCCAACAATGTTTCATTCTACTTATGAACAATTACCAGCGAATTATCATGTTCGATAAAAATTACCGATTACCTATTTTAATTACTGAAAAAAAAATCCAATTTTATAATAAATTTCCCTGACTTTTCCCGACTTCCCTGACAATTTCCGGTCGGCTGACCACCCTATTTTTTTATTAATAAACTAATTACTAATAAAATAATTACTTTTTTACTATGATTAACTATTAGTCTTTAACTCTAATTGCATAAAGACATCGATATATAATTCTTTTTTTTTCTTTTTAATTCTTGACAAGCAGCAGAAAAGTTTTCTTTTTTTGACAACCTTGCCTATAATGTTTAAAATAATATTTTAGATGGTTCCTACTAAAGAACCTAATTCATATTTTGAACTATGTCAAAATTCATGGGCTCATCACTTTAATCTACTGTATCATTTCATTTTTTATTGATTCTGTCAAAGACAGATAAAAATTGACACTATGGATTAATGAATTATATTAGTAATTTGACAATAATCTAATTTTTAAATTAGAAATCTTTTTATTTTTTAATATATTCGATCTCATAATTAAAACACTAAAAACTAATAATAAAACATTAAATTTTGTGAAATCAACATATTTATTATATAGATTTTTTTTATTAGTATATTCATTAGGATATTTATTTTTCCTATACAAAAAAGTACAAATTATTGTAATCGTCAAAAAATTTGTCTTTGAGATCCTGATGAATCTGAAAAACCGTTTAAGGAATGAATCAACCAGTGAATTCTGTTTAAAATGGTAATATATATACACTATATTCAATTCTTTCTGTTTCAATAAATCATTTTTCATTTTTAGATCACAATTCTAAACAAAAATGCAATTGGTAATTTAAAAATGAATTTGTATTCTAAATAAAAAGCTATACATCAGTAAAGTTCCCCCCCCCCTCTTTATTTTTAAGTAAAAGTGGTCATTTTTTAACTGAAAATGCTGCTTTTTTTATAATAAAGTTAAAAAAACTATTATTTTTATAAATAATTTCATCTGAAGATCTATTTAATTATTTGAAAGAATTTAAGCATTAAAAGGATTCGTGAAATTGTCCTTGGCTGCTGCGTGTCTCTTATAAAGACGATAATTCAAAAATGCAACAAACTAGAAAGCTGAAATTTTCAGAATTTCAGAACTGTAGATGTCTATAAAATTTTAGATGAAATCCATCAACGTGAAGATTGTCTGTGGTATGTGAATACAACTCAAAGATACAACCAGTTAGATGAATGAAATTTGGCATATAATTTTTGTCACCGGAATTATATATTTGTATCAAATCTGTCTTTTTTTCTAGCAGTGTGTCGATTTATCCGTTCATATATATATATATATATATATGAATGCAATGTATTAAATTTTAACAATGAAATTTAATACGTTATCTTAAGATCAAAATTGCATATTTGTGTGAAAACAAGTTAAAAATTTAAATTTGATATCAAACTTGTAGATCTATGTCTAATTTTGCACACAAGCAAGATTCAATGTTAATCAAAATAGGTTTGTAATAGATATTTTTTAATTATTTTTTATCATTACGTTATAATAATGGGATATGACTGATAATTAATGGTTTTTAATTTTAGTTGTATAATGTCACCAAAATGCAATTTTCTTTATCAGTATGTTTCGTATTAATAAGAAATATACATATTATTTCTTATTAATTCATTAGGACATTTATTTTCCTTGCACAAAAAAATGCTAATCGTTCAACGAGAAGTCCAAAATATGAACATTATATTATGAAATTAAACACAAAAGCGCCATATTGAAGAAATATGCAAGAAAGGAGAATAACTTCCGCTTTGTGTGTGTGCGTTCAAATTTTAAAATGTGTGGTGAATAGCATATAAGCCAGTTAACACACACTCACTCATCCCTTATCGCCTCATTGGCTACTGTGGTGAATAGCATATAAGCCAGTTAACAACTACGCTACACGAGCGTACGCTTTTGTATCCTGGTTTAGTTGCTGGACTGCTAACCAAAAGGTCCCAGGTTCTATCCTAGCGCATTCGCGCACCGCCTCATTGGTGACCTCGGACGATGAACCTTCAACCTTCGCACAGCTGTTGTGGCGCCATCTACCCGCAACTAAAGTTGTCAGACTCACTTGACGCAGCAACCCAAAGTCGCCAGACACACTTGGCGCATTAGCACCCACATACGCTTGGCGCTATTCAACTGGGTACCGGCCCATTAAGCCAACAGCTAATATTACATCACCACTCAACATCCATATCATTCGTCTCACCTCCGACTCACTGGAGGGAGAGTACTGTGGTGAATAGCATATAAGTCAGTTAACAACTCTTCTACCCGAACGATCGTTTTGGTAAAATTGTTAAGTTACTGGACTGCTAACCGAAAGGTCCCAGGTTCTATCCTCACGCATCGCTTACCGCCTCAAATGCATGGATATCCTTATTATCAGATAGTTGTGACTATGTAATGGCCTAGAAATAATATTAATAAATTAAAATTGCATTACGTTTAACTCAGATACCAATAAATTTTATATACATGAAAATATATACTTTTATGCTATAACATAACAGTTTTTTAAATCAGACACCAGCAAATTTAATATGCATGAAAATATGTACTTTTATGCAAAACCTTAGATAGTTTTTTAAATAATGTGCTTTTAAACACTTTACAGTTTTAAATTTTTTGCACATATTTATCGAAGTATTTTGATTTCTAAGAGCACAATTTTTAAAATATTTTAAGCAACATAGAAAACAGTTTTTTTTGTTTGTTTTGTTTTGTTTAGCATTGTGTATAAACTGTGCTTAAAAATTGCTTTGGAATGATAAAAACATTTCTCACTAATGACAGAAATGTTGCACAATTTTTTTGGCTTCCCGTTTCTTTTTTTATTCAACATATGCATACACAAAAAAAAAAACACTAATTTCGCAATGATTAAAAACAGAATAAAAAACATTCAGTTCATAATAATTATTTAATAAATTAAATAAAAATAAATTAGGATTAAACTCATTTGCATTATATTTCCTTAATAACGTAAGGAGGGGGGGGGATAAAAAGGCTTTTTCTTTCCTCTAATATGTGACATGATTTGAAGATGGTAGCCCTGCATTAAAATGAATTCAATTATAACTTACAAGAAATAAATAACTTCTTTTTAAAGAGTTGTAATCTAATTTCAATATAAATGAAATATGGCATATTTAAAGTTAGGTAACGTATCTTAAAATAATCAAAATGAAATTCGGTTTGCGATTTTTTGTTTTGTTAGTTAAATGTTTATAATTAAAATGCGAATTAAAAAAACGCATGAAATCTAAGTTACAATACGCGAAACTTGATCAAAAAATTTCCAAAATTTAATCTTCATTAACGAATTATTTCTCGAAATGAATTTCTCTCTTAATTTAGATATGACCCAGTTTAAAATCTGCTCTCTAAGTAAACATCTTGTTTCGTAATTTTCAAAATATGAGTATACGCCGTGTTGACCAACAAACGAATAACACAGAGAAAGTTCTGGAAGAACGTAGAAAAAGAAACTACGCACTAAGAGTCAGCTGTTAAAGTTTTGTGTGTGTAAAGCGAGCAGGTGTTTCATTCTTCTACTATAAAAGATACGAATTAATTTGTATTCCGAAATATCTAGAAAGCGATAATTTCGGAAAGTTGGAATTCGCATTATTTAACTGCAGTTTCGTTGCGAAGAGAGATCGATTTGTTTTTTTCCAAAATGAAGCAAAAAGTAACGTCGGATTTCATGGTTGCAATGATATTTGTTGTGGTTCTGTTTTTCCTTCATTTTTTCATCTTGGCAAGAAAAAGTTTGCATCTAGAAATGGACCTGGAAAGTGAATTGATGGAAACTGCATTTTTCATACGATAATATTTCCGAAGAAAATGCGTTTGCGTTGGGACACTACTTGTATTTATCCATCTACGATAATGCAAGGATAAATATGAGCCGACATCGGAATGATGTTTTGGTTGACTAATTTGCTATATGCACTTGTGGCCACAGAAATCATTCTCATGATGTGTTAAATGAGATAAATGTGTTTATTTCATCAACATGAACTACGATAACCTAAAACGACTCCATCCTTTTGAACAGTATTCATTTGTTTTTGGTTTCTCATAATATGTAGATGCATCAACTTTAAGTGTAAAACTACCTGCCAAGTACGTGAATTTGTTTTTTCCCTAACCGATTTGAAAATTTGGATACAATAAATTTGTGAAAATTATGTAAATTTGTTAATTGCATTCTATATCATTTTAACTAAGATGCATCATGATCTCAAGTTTTAATAGTTCGTAAAGAGAAATGCATTAACATTTCATTTAGATTTTAGTTAAATTTTTTTAAGAAACAGTAATCATTTCACACCTAAGTAGAATTTTTTTTTTATTTTTTAATATAAGTTCTCTATATAGATGTTAATATTAATTAAGATCATATATCATCCATTATTGAATTCAGGAGTACTAAAATTAAAAATATTTATGGGCCAATTTCTTTCTATAGATCAATAATTATATTTAAAAAAAATTTGGATAGCATTCACATTGCACTAAGTATAGAAATAGTGCGAAATTAAGTACTATAAGAATTCAGCATTAATTTGAATTGCAGTCGTTTTCTTTTGACTTTTTATTGTCATATTATATCAACATAGTTTGGATTATGAAATTTAAGGACAACTTTTCAATTGTTTAAAATGCATGCAGGATGACATCTAATATATAGAATTTTACAACATACTAACAAACTCAAATGTAAATTCATTTATTTGAAGTAATCTTTAGTATAAAAGGCCTATACATATAGTCTAAAAACACGATTTTTTTTTTTTGGTCACTAATGATTCTACAAGTATGAATTTTAATCTAAATTGAGTTTTTTTTATAAAAAAAAATAAGAATACATGCTTTTTAAGTATTTTGAAACTTGCCATTTAATTAAAATTTCCTGAAAAGCATTTTCTTTCGATTCATCACAACTTCCTTTTTAATGCATACATATGTCAGAAATGACGAGCAAATTTATAGGGAAAATGATTATTCTTTTTAGCAGAAAGCATTGAAAATTATGATTGAATCTGACAAAACAGCTTTCTAAATCAATACAACTTATATGGTATCTAAAATTACAAATCTTTACTCTATTTAGTAATACAAAAATATGTGCATTGATAAAAGTTTAGAAACTGATCTTGACAAAATATTTAGGAATATTTGCTAAATTTTAAAATTTAGTTTATATATTTTTATCATTAATGAATTTTTTCCCCATTAATCATATAGTAATATCAAAATTATCCAAAGTCATGTTTATTTAAAAAAAAAAAAAAAAAAAAAAAAAGCAAGATTACACAATTTATGTTTTTGCAGATAAAACAGACTAAACTAAAGTAGTTTACACAAAAACGTAGTGGCTTTTAACGTTTCCATTGAATTAATTATGTAATATATATAGGATATCCAGTTGTAGCCCGGTAGGTAATTTCTAAGCCATTACAAACAGGAACATTTTTGTTGGGATAAGAAAAAGAATACAAAAACTAAAGTCATTCCAACTATTACCTTTTTATTGCTTTACTCAAGAAGAAATAATTTGTAAATTAGGTCATGTGTGTGTATGTGCATAAGGCAGCAACAAATTATAATTAGATTTTACAGTGCTGTCTGAATTTAACTAAAAGGCAAGTATAAAATATATTTTTCTTATAAAAAAATATTTGTTACCATGCTAAAAGAACAAAATATTAGACCCAAAGCCTTCAAATTTAACACAAATATACTTTAAAAAGTAAAAAAAAAAGAAGAAGAAAAAAAAAAAGAATATTTTTGAAAAAAATTGACATCCCCCCCCCCATTTGCACATAAAATATAGTACAAATGATAAACTGGCTTTTGCATTAAAATTCTTTTTAAGAATAGCAGTTCAAATTGTTGCAATTTTTTTTCTGTTACTTTTGCAATGAAATTCAAAACACTTTCCATGTTTCACCAAATACTAGTGATTTTCTTCCATTATTAAAAGCTAAGAAAAAAAAGTCTTGTAGTTGACATAAGGAATCAAAAATTAAAACTACATTGTCATAAATGACAGCAACCAAATTAAACATAAAATTTTCCACACACTTTTTTAATGCCATGACTTTGTAGGATGTCATTTTGATATATTCCTAATTAAATCATGAACATTAACAGTATATAAGAAATTAACAACCACTATTCTTAGAGAATTAATAATTAACTATCATCAATGCATTAGATTGTTTAACAGTCAATAGCATTTTGTAAACTGCTATCACCAGAGATAAGCTTTCCTTAGAGATCATTTTATAAATGACCTCGTATAACATTTGTCAGGTTTTTATATTTGTAATATCAAAGATAAATATTAAACAGAAAAAATAAAAAAAAAAGTTTTTTCACTTTGATTTCTATATATATCCAAGTAAATGAGCTTCAAAATTTCACCCTACAATTAAATTAAAAATAGATAATAAATGAAAATCAAGTCTTTCTTTCAATTAAAGTACATCAGAATTTTTAATTATATTAAAACTTTTAAAAGTTTCAGAATTTGAGAAATTCTCTCAATTATATGAAAAAATACTTTCATATATTATTAGAAGATTGCTTTGTTTGCCAATTTCATCAAAACTTTAGATCTCTAATATGTAAATGAAACAATGCGAAATCCTTTTTATGTTAAATTATACTGCAACATATAAGTATTTTAAAATAGTATTTGGCATATTTGAATACGATTTTAACATTATTATATACAAATGTTTATTGAAATAATCAACTTCTATATCATTAGACTTTCAATGGAAAAAGGCTTTAAAGTAAAGAATTATGTATGTTATCTGATTAGATCAATTATGTTTTTTCCTCCACAATCCTTAGGCCAAATTTAATAAAAAATATTTCTGGCATATTAGCATTAAAAAATAAACCATATTTTTAAAACTAAACCCCAGTCAATTATAAAAATTTGAACACTATTTTCAATTATTTCACTGGAAGGAAGATTTGCCTATAAACAGATGACACTTTAACAAAGTGATTGTTGATTGGTCTAAATAAATATGTGTAAAAATAATTTATTAAACTAAACAAAGAGGCCACTGTAGACCACATAAAAATTTAGATTTCATAACTATTTCAAACTTTTCTATTCAAAATGTTAAAAGACTGAAAAAAGTTTATATTCTCCGTCTTAAAAAAAAATGGAGTTCAGAAATCACACTACAACACACATAAAGTCAATACTAACCCCTTAGTACTCACTTTTTCACTCTTCAAGTGCACAGGAAAGGCTGATGAAAAAGATGTGCATATTATATTACTATGCATTGTTAAAAGTTGGGATATTAGCATTTATAGATAAGTTTTTTTACACTCTTCAAATTTATTTCAATTACAAATTTTATTAGTTACATGAATATTATATATGAATAAATTAAAAAATAGTACTCAAGTCAAAGTTAGTGTTTAATTTTCAACACTGAGATAAGCTTCTGTAAGAGGGAGTAGCATTTACACATAGGCCATACACAAGATGTCCTTGACTGGTTCAAAAAATATGAATAAATTCAGGTGTTTTGAGACAACATTTCAAGAAATTAACAAAACATGTAGGAAGAATTTTTTTAATAATTTTTTTTTTACATTACAATGATTTATTGAGGCGGCTTCTGTCCACGACCAAATCCTCCTTTCTGCAAAGAAATAATAATAAAAAAGATCAAACATTTCGATCATGTTTCTGAAACATACAAAAACAGTTAATATAAAAATTTAGTGTGCTTTGTGCAAAACAAATTAAAAACCTTTACACTGCTTGAATAACAAAAATTTTTTCAGTCATATAAAGACACATGGCAGGAAATTATTATTTAAGACCAAAATATTAAAAATGCCTCATACTCTCAATTTTAATTTATATTACAAACAATAGTTTTAAAAAAAATTAGTAAACAATGATTAAATCTGTTAAAAAATTTAAATTTAGGACCTTTGATCATTTGAACCAACCATGCAACATATTTTCATGTCTGATTTGTAACTAAACCTAAATCATTATCTCAATTAGCTACAATCACCAAAATGTTTATCTAAATTAAACATGTTATAGATGTCCAATCTGCAAAAGTACATAAACAAACACCTGCTTTTCAAAAAAACTAAAGATAAGTAAAAAAAAGTTCACTGCAAAACGCATTCATTCATGTTAAAAAAACATTCAAACCAAAATTATTTTTCAAGCTCCAAGTAACAAAAACAAAATTTTTAAAAACTTACAAATTCAAGCTTAGCTTCTGATCCCAAACCAACTTCTCCTCGCTTATCAGGACCACCTGGAACATGAAAGAATTTTTAGAATTATATCTGAATAAACAATTATACAGTATTCGGAATGCCTACAATAAAAAGAAGTATTTTAAATTGCTTAGTTTCAATTAGTATTAAAAAAGAACTATTCATGAGCTCTGTTATACAAGTATTCTCTCAAATCTATTTATGCTTATTATTAACACTTAACTAGCAGTACTGAAAGGTTTTCTAAACACTCCATCAAAGGAACTATGGCGGGTACTCAAGATATCATTGTGAAATGTCTTCCTTTTTTTCATTGTGACTGATTGAATAACCCAAGGCAAATACTAACTCATTCCTTAGACACTTGGTCAGATGGGTTTGCAGGGGAAATTTTCAGAGTAATATCAGGTATTCTTTTGTATAATGATCCCTTAAAAACATAAGCTATCAGTAGTCATAGTAGTTGCTGAGAGGGATGGGGAATTTCTCTCATGATTGAGAGATATTTAAAGGTTCCAGTTACCTAAGGTGTCTAAACTTGAATCTTAAAAATGATAAGGATTAAATTAATAATTATTTTTTCCCCGATAGGTTTGTTCTTATAGGACTGAAAAGAGGAAGGTGTTTCTGTTCGTACTTAAGAACATCCAATGACTCGCACACACTTGCCCAAACCAACCATGATCCGCAAGAAAAATACTGAACTTTGGAGTAAATCCTTGGAAAGAAACACACTAATTATATCTAATAGAAAACATTTCACATGAAAAATCCAAAACTCTTATATCAATCATCACATATATTAATCTTGCATATAACACACCAATGTGGTGTTTAGATGTGAAGGGAATCTAGCACAAATGCATTTGTCCTGAATGAACCAATAGCATTAATTTAGTAATATCAAATTCAAACATCTTATCAAATAAAAATCATTTTTTAATATAAATTATTATTAATATAATTTATATTAATCCTATTCTAAATTATAGCTGCACAATAAACATTATCTATTTACTAATCATTGAAGCTATAGTCTATATAAATGTTTTCTTTTGCTGCATCTAGAAAAGAGAATGGAGAGGAGCAGATAACTATGGATGAAATATACAAATATCACAAACTTTCAAATGGTGAAAAAAAAATAATAATAATAATTGGTGAAATTGATATAACAATAAAGGGCTATTCAAGTTTCTTTTTGTAGAAAATGTACAGTGAGATTGTGTTTCTGCAATTTCTCTCAAAAATGAGGATTGGTAGGACTATGACAATCATTATTGAGTTAACAAGATTTCATGAGCATTCATACAAAATGAAAATTGACCAAACTGGACAAGTGGTTGAGGATGGGAGAACAATTCTCCAACATCTTTAACATACAGATTCCAAAATTGGATCAGTTTTTAAATCCAACAGCTCTGTAAAAATTTTATTTTGCAATCTTTCAAAACATTAAGAAGCAAAAGGCCCAGGAATTATTAATGGTGTATCATGAGCTTCATATGAATTAAAAAAACTTTCAAAATTGATAAAATGGTTTGGGTTAAGAAACTTGATTATAGATTTTTTTTTTTACCTTAAAGGAAAAAAAAACCTAGTTTTTTTTTATGGTCCTTAAAAATGAAGGGTGAAAGAAAACAAGTCAACACTAAAGACATATTTATGATGAAAAAGGTTGACCTTTCATATAAAATAAAAATATCAAAATCAGATCATTAATTAGGAAGGGAATTAATTTAGCTTTAATTATTTTGAATTTACTTTTAGATGAAGTACAGTGATATTTGGGAATATATATACACACACACACTTGAAAAAGTAAACATACCTGGTGCCCATCTGTAACCTTCTCGATCACTAGTTGTTTTAGGAGCAGCATCAGGAGCTGAAAAAATAACTGAAGTTAGAGAATATGACAAATATGGAATTACCTTATCTTTAAGCAATACAATAGAAGCATATGCTTAAGCTATAACTTTGTTCACATATGCAAATGAAATATAAAATTAATGATAAATATTAACCATTGCCAATTCAACTGAAACAGTATGAATTTGAATTGTTCCTAAATTATAGTTCCAAAATAAACCTGAAAAAACATTTGTTCTTTAAATTCAGAATATATTCTGGTTTCAATATGCTTGTTATAGTAATAAAATAATTATGTGAATGCATGTTCAAATTCACTTCCACTGCCTTTTCTTTTAACTGCCTCAATAACATACAGTCAGTTTAATGTTCAATCTAATCAATGTTTATACATTCAATATAATCAAAATTAAAAACAAATTTCTTTCCTCATGTGAATGCGAAAAGTTTGAGATGTTTCTGCATGCAATATACAGTTACAAAAGAACAATTGTTTTCATCTCAATATACTAGATCAATGCGATAAATTCTGTACGATTTAATACACAATTTAAAATCATCAAAGTCCAAACAGAACAAATTCTAAAGAATGACACAATTTCTGTTGAATAACATAATGTTATTTTGATTTGATCATGGGGCATATTTCCTGTTATACGAGTTTTAAGATATTTGCAGCATTTTCAATTTTCAAAGAATTTTTCAAAGAATATTCCTTATTTTTTTCCTTTACTATTATTTATGGAGCAAATTTTAGTCTGACTTGTTTTATTTAAATCTTCAGTATTATGCAAATAATTTCTTTTTTCAAATTTTCTCTTCCATCATTTACAATACGAAACAGCAATTTTTTGTGACAAAAAGACACATGATCAAACATCACGCATTTTAGATGAATCAGATCTTTCTTTAAGCTTTCATATTCAAACAAATCTTTTCAAGCTAAACTAAAGAACATGGTACAATACACAAACTGCGATTTTCAAAAACGATAAATAATAACAAAAGAGGTCATCTATTTCTATTCTTTCAGTTATTTGGAGAATTTTCTACAGTCTGGCACGATTTAAGAAAGACTGATGAAAAATGTGTACTTTGTTTTTTTAATTTCATTTCTCTTCAAAGTGAAATAATGCACATACAGAAAAAACATTTGATAATGTTTAAGGAAAAATCACCATAAGTGTTTATCAACTAGCACATTTTCAACCAAACAGCCATATTTTCTGAATTAGTTGAGCTTGGCAAGACACAAGCAGATAATCAAAAAGTTTATCATGCATGTGTAAAAACATCGACAATATTATTCAGTTTAAACTTGGAAATGTACTTAAATCTTTCATGCACTGCACACTTCGTAAAGATTTTTGTACCATTAAAAAACATCAAAATGAGGAGTAGTTTGCAGTCTTGGTCAAAGGTGTTTTAATTTATTAAACTAAATAATGCATAAGTTGGATGTTAGTTCATGATAAGTATGAAGCGATTCAAATTTATTGTTGATTATTCATATCTATCATATCGGCAAAAACTATAACTTCTTACCCTGTCATAAAATTATTAAATACTTTACTCAACTTCCTTTTAAAAAGGATTTTCAACTACTAAACTTCTCCATTAAATTACAAAGATATAGACAAATTTATGCAACAACTCTAACAGAAATCGCGGCAAAATCCATAGTCATGATTTTTGGTAAAAGTGAATTTTAGTGTGCACCCAGCTGCACCAACAATGCCAAGCCGGCAATAAAGATGGCGGACAAAATAAACAAATACTTCCGCAGAAGAGTTACGGTTACCATTTCCTGCCATATAATTAGGACTTTTTACTGATAAGTATAGTTTTTTTCCCCATACTGCCCGGTGCCTTCGGCATCTGTAGAAGGCATGGGGCAGAATTTTTTTAACTTAAAACAAAAAAAAAAAAAAAAAAAAAAAAAAATCTACGACTTTGCTAGCACATTGTACATAAAGACTGTGTGGATAACAGAAACAGTACATAACCAAAAGAAAAGCAAGAACGGAGAAAGAAGCAATCGGAACATTCTCCATACAAAATTTCAAACAAACATCCTTTTCCGAACTTTATCAACTCGTAAAAAAATATATGCCACTCACCCTTCATCCATTCTCAATACCAATTTCAAACAAGCATCATTTCCCAACTTCATCAACTCTTAAAATATTATCTATATATATATGCATATTTAACTCGCCCTTCATCCATTCTACAGGTTCAAAATACTGTCGACATAATAAATTATGAAGGGAACCAACCGTTAGAACACCAAAAGAATTACGAGAACTGCGAAGAATTCCATTGCAGATGTCTTTTGAAGTGAGAATGCAGACGATTTTTTAAAGTGCATACTGACAATTAAAAATTGCAAAAGAATAAATATTTTCTGTTCGTATTCATATTAAAAAAAAAAAGAAAGAAGAAAATAACTTAATTATAAGCTTAAATTTTTTTCATTTAATAAATTTTAATTATAATAAAGAACAAAATTAAAATGTTTAATGGATATTTTTTAATATTTTTAATTTAACATTTTTTATAATATAGTTGTAGCTTATGTAAAACTCAACCATTGTAAAAAGTAATTAACAAAACAGCATTAGGTGTGCTAGAAAAGCATTCCGATGAGTTGGAATATCGGCGACAAATTTGGGTGCACACTA
This sequence comes from Argiope aurantia, assembly GCA_026543865.1. NCBI lineage: Eukaryota > Metazoa > Arthropoda > Arachnida > Araneae > Araneidae > Argiope > Argiope aurantia. The sequence continues at coordinate 686,688 of JAPMOR010050149.1, read as the reverse complement.
ATCTTCACTTAATCCGGATTTTTCAGTAATAAAAGTTAACACATTTTTACATTAATTGCAGATTTTCAGTTACAAATATAAAGACAGGATATATTTACCTCTGGGCCTCTGTCTTGTTGTTTCTGATCGAACCTGTCGTTTCAAGGTTGATGGTACAATTTCTGGAGGTAAATTCAATACATTTCTTAAATATTGGATTCCTTCATTAGTCAAATACCAATAATAATGGCGCCATGCAAATTGTTCTTTAACTAATCCTTTAGACTTTAAGGACTGGAGTGCTTTGATGACATGTAGATTTGGTACATTTTCGAGTTCTGGATGTTTAGGTGCATTGAAATCTTTCTTGGCAACCATCACACCCTCCTTGAATAGATATTCATAAATAGCAATACGATGAGCTTTTGGCATCAACATCTTGGACCTATGAAATATATAATTACATATAAATATATCAGAAATAAATATTAATAAAAATAAACAGGTACAAAATAAAAAGAATCCACCCAATGGTAAAAATATTGATATTTTTTAAAGTTGTAGTATATCTTGTGAAATTTTCATCTCTAATAGAACAATCATAATTTATATATTACATTTCCTAAAATATCAGCTATATGAATCTGCATCACAAATTATAAGCAGTGCAACAACAACAACAAATGAAATACACAACTAATTTATAATTACAAGTATGTTTAAATATTTTTCCGTGATATCTTTGCCTCTGATTCTAATAAAAAATTCTAAGCATAAATATCCCAATTTATTTTAATTTTTATCAATGCTATAGTTCCTTAAATTATATTGATATATTCTAGAATATCCATTGCATCAAATCCCACCTATTGTAAGCTGTAATAATTATATTCGACCTATTGTATTTTCTGGCAATTTTTTTTCTTTTTTTTCCTTCTCAAAACCCAGTTCAATTGCATATTTTCAACTAATTTTATTGCTTTATACTTTTTCATGGACAATGCAGTCTAAAGTTATAAATTTTCATTCTTTCACAAATTCTTTACATTTGCTGTTAACTTTATTCAAAACTAATTATAATGAAAACTTAAAATAAAGAATCAAGTTTAGATTCAAGTATTAGATCACAATAGAAAAGGGAGAGGGGATATTTTGTCCAATTTTCATCTTTTAGACAGTTATATTCCAATCAATATTACTAAGAATTCACTACTTCTAATTTACAATGCAAAAAGTACGATCCAAAAATTAGATTTATTAAAGATATTAATCTTGAATAGTGTTCAATAAGTAATTTTTTGTTATTTGTCTAGTCAATGGTATATGGCCAAAATACTTTTATAAAAAGCATATAAAAATTCAATTTGATTTTATAATTTAGTATACTGTATAAAATATACTTATATAGCATTCTGACTTTAAAAATCACGGTTTAATGAATTTCAGATGATCTTGACAGTTCCTTTTATCTTGACAGTGCCATATAAAAAGAAACTTGTTGCAATACTTACTTGATAAAAATTTTGATTAGCAGTGGGGGTAAAAAAATTTTTGGCATCAATTTTCTATTCTAACTGTGCTATTAAGAAAGTTTTAGTCATGAGCTTTTGCATTCAAATTTTTTAATAAAAACTGCAAAAACTATAAAAACACTAAACTCTCCAAAAATTTGTTTCTTTGCATCAAACAAATTAAGACAGCATTGTATATTAAATCTATCATTTTCTATATTTTGACTAAAAAAGTATAAATTAAAGCTATTTGCATAAATTTAGAATTTTTAAAAAACATATTTGTGAATTTTAGATTATAACTACTTTTTCGTACCTTAACTATTCATTCATAATAAGCATAAAAAACATTCAACAATTTTATTCATTTTAACAGCAGAAATATTTCTTCAAAATTTATCAGCAGTTACAATTTGCTACTGTACTTTTCTATTTCATCGGCGCAGACAATAAACTTGCCAAAAATGATATAATCAACACTACAAAAGAAATATCTGCTGTAACTTTTGACTGTTACATTTTCAAAACAAGTTGCTGCTTCAATAAATTCTGATTGGCAAGTTTTGCGCTGGTCAAATGAAAAAGTATCTTTGCCTTAAAAATGGGCAAGTTGCAACAAAAAGAAAAATACTTAAAATTATCCTTCTACAATTTCAGTTTTTTTATTAAAGTGATGGGACATTTGATAATTATTATCACATTGCATAATAATAACAATATATAATTTCTAATTAAATAAAGAGAAAAGAATAAAGAAATAAAAAATAATGAATTGCTTTCAATTACAAAAATTTTATATCTCAATTTTGCAAATTAAGAATTAAACTATTCAGTAAAATAGTAGGTTGTGATGGCCTGTCTGTAAAGTATTGGCTTCGGGACTAGAGTATCTTGAGTCGAGAATCACAGTGTTAGCAGATTTAGAGCAAATTAAAACTGGTGAGGCTAAACGCCTCCCCTCTAGTGAATGGCACGGAAGAGGAAGAATAGCTAGGATGCTATTTTGATTATACGACAGTTTTTCAGATTTACATGATCTGCACAAAATAACCCTAACATAGTTTTAAAATGAGAAGCTATAATAATATATTATAATATTCAACCAAAACTGCTATATGCATCTGCACAAGCTAGTACTAGAACATTTTAAGATTTTTCAGAATTGGTTCCTTAATTCTAACCCATCCCTCATATTCTCTTTCAAATTTTTATTCTTAATCTTTTATCCCCTGTTCTTGTTATTGTTTCTTTTTACTTGCATCATTTTCTTTTGCTTCTTTATATTATGTGGATAAGTAGAGTTTATTTATAACTAGCCGCCTTTGGCGACCAGCTGGTTTGCCAATCTTAATGTTTGTTTAAATTTTAATAATTAAATATTTTACGCAATTCCAACTTTGATAGATTCTTCATCAAAATATTTTAAAACTTCAATAATTCACTCATATTATAAAGGCCTTCAGTCATAACGTAATATGCATCTCTTTAATTTTCTGTTACCTCTCATAGAATTTATGCTTTAAATTAAAGTGGAAAGAATTAATCTGCAATTAATATAATAATATTTTTTACTGAAACAAAGCATTTTTTTATAATATGATTACTAATAACAGAATCACTGAACGTTTAAACTTTATGGGCACTAAAGAATCTTAATTTATGTAATATCTCAAGAATTTGTCAACAAAATTTTCTCAGATTCATCATGAACGGATCGATTAATTAACAACGTTTAATTTTAAATGCATCAAACAATAAGAAAATAAAATGAATCGTTTAAAATAATCAGCCGCAAAATGTTAACTTTAGCCTCATTACTGTTGGGGGAAAAAAGGAAAAAACAAAAACTGAAGCCTCCCTCATTTGGCGGTGGGGAAAATGGAAGATCTTTTTGGCGGGAAAGTTAGTCTTTAATTAATAATTAAAATTCTAATTAAAATTTTTTAAAAAGGGACCCCAGGTGCACATTCCCGACCTCTAAGGTATACATGTACCAAATTTCGTAGCTGTAGGTCAAATGACCTGGCCTGTAGAGCACCAACACACACACATTGAGCTTTATTTATAAGTATAGATGGAGATTATTTGTATTCATTGAGAAAGCATCTTTCAGAGACAAATCCTTAAGGAGAGATTTGATATCCGAGGCTCCATGGTAATATTTAATGTAAAAAAATTATTATTATTAGCTTATTTAACCAAACTTAAATGAAGGTAAATCTAAAATCTAGTTTTAACATATTACAACAGCTAGCTAAAATTAACTTGCAGCATATTACCCAAGACTTATAACTGTGCTATCATATAATTCCATACATTTATGTTAATTTATAAAAAAATATTGACTAAAAAGAAAAAGCAATTATATAAAACTTAATACATAGACAGATTTTTAAAAGGCCTGCTTATCTAAAATAAAAATTTAAGAAATATTTTTCTACATTAACTAGCTAAAAGGAAACATGTTCACAAATTCTCCCTACCCACTTCAGAAAAGAACTGATAGTGCCAACATAAAAGGGCTTACAGTAGGAATCATAATTAGCAAAAAGTCTGATTCACCATTTAAAAAATCCACTGTGAACAAGCACATTACAACTGTAGAAAATATATAAAAGTAATACCTTTTAATATTAAAATATTTAAAGTACAGATATAATTTTATTTCTGTTATAGGTTCATATCAATTATAATTTAAGACATGTTATGCACACATTACCCATACAGAAGAATTACAACCTTGGTACTGAATGACATAAACTCAAATTTTTAAAGACTAGTTGCTTAAGAGTGCTATATACAGAGAAAGAAACCCGATGTCGACGAAAGCGCCACCTATTGGATAAGGCAGTGACCAAACTAATGACGGAAGATGCTTAATAGGTTTGATTGACAAGCCGAATAACACCCAACAAAAAAAGAATTCCTAGTCCACAGGAGATATTGAAGAGTGCGAGACTCAGGAGGTTAACCGACCCACTGAACTGGTTCCAATAAAACTTTCCCTTACTCTTTTTCGAAAACAGACACTGTCTTTGTACATCACACGAGGGGTTTGGTGGGGTTAACGAGTTCCCAAACTTGTTTGGAAAAGACACTCTTTGAGTTGGATATTTTACATTTTCTCTGCTTGCACAGAAAATCGTACCGAGGGCAGCGTGAATGTTAGAAGGACTCTTGGAACACAGAACCCAGCACTGATTAATTATTGAGGTACTTCAATTTTGGGACATTTAATTGCTCTTCATAATTATATTAATTAATATTAGAGAATCCTGAAATTTAGAAGGAGTAATTGAATAATTTAATTTTTATAGTATTTCGTTTGACACGACTTCATTTTTAACAATAATTGCGTTCATTAATTTTTCAATCCAGGAGGATCGGGCAAGATCCATGTGCCTATGAAAATGTAAGACCTTGAACTCGCCCCCAAAGAATGGGTTCAATCCTTTCAATAGTTTTAGTATCTACAGCGAATTTTAATAAAATGTCCCTAAATTTTCTTTAAAATTTTATAAGCAAATTATTTATTCAAAAAAATATTAAATAAACTTAAATGAGGAAGGAAACGAACAAAATTAAGGTGAATTTTTCAACTCGTGTGACGTATTTGATATAACCTGGTGTTTCTGTGTAGCTGGGATGTTCCTAATTTCTGCCTTATTTTCACAAAAAAGAGAATATCCTAAATTTTAATTAAATGACTCATTTGTACCATATTAAAAAGAAAAAATAAATAGTTATTTTGAAAATAATGTTAGGATAAATTCTATTAATTAGCTTTTCTAAACGTGGAATATAACCCACTTAATATGATAATGTACATAAATTGGAAGAAATAAATAATAAATTAAATAATTGTAAAATGCATTAAGTGTCTCCCGGTTTTCGAAATTTTTTAAACCATTTATTGAATGATTTTTTCTTTTCTTTTGTTTTATTTATTTATTGGATTTTGCCAATATCACCATTCATCCGTTTAGCCAGGATTTCGTATCAGAATTCTGGAATGTTTCAATCTGAAAATTCATCTTGGCTTTGTAATAATTTTTACTTATATATAAAAAAATAATATGAAAATAAAAGGTTACAATTTTTTTAAAAAATTAAATCTAATTTCTATAGAATTCTTTTCTTAATATTTCACAATATGTATAATATGGTCACCTGTATTTAACAAAGAAAAGAGTAAAGTGACCGCAAACATTTCTCTAACATCCGGAATAAGTCAAAACTGTTTCGCATTCCTGAGGGCTTATCAGCCATTTTTTTTTATTTGTAAAATTTTTTTGATAAAGATATTGCTTAGTGAACAAATGTAATATTCATACATACACATACATTTTCTTTTATGAGAAAAGATTATAGCGATTTTGAAGAAAATTCATTCAGAAATATAAGAATATTCAAATATTAGTAAATAAAACAGAATATAGATTTTCTTATATCTTACCACCCTTTAAATGAATTTAATTCCTGTAATTATTTTTCTGATAAAATCAATATTACTTTTCCATTTAGAATAAAATTTATCATTTATTATAAAATATATAAATAAGATAAATGCTATGTACAATATCAAATATATAAAACATTGATAAAAAAAACGTAGGCAAAATAGCAAAGAATTATATAAAAAAAAGTACAGTTATAAAAGTGACCAGAGAACAAAAAGCTTCAGAAACATTCTTATTATGTTTTCTCCTTTTCTTTCTTTTGGGCCTCTATAATAGCAGAAGGATCCCGAATTTTCATCGATCTCGGATCAACAAGTTCTGGCAACAAACAGTCAAAAAAATAAAAGGTCAATTTTTTCTCCATTTTTTGTTGCCAAAATAACGGATCATGAATTATTTTCTCTGTTTTTTTCCCCTTCTCCGTCTGTATTGCAAATAAACAAAGGCATCTTTGTGTGATATGCAGGTGGCCCTGCACTTGAAAATACTTATGGTTTTTATTTACAATTGTTGTTCCATCTTTGTTTAATTTCCAGAATGGGAATTTTTTTGCTTTTATTGCTATTTTTTTCTTCGACAATCCATATTCCGTTAATTTCCCCTCAATATTTCAAACATGTGAGCAAGAAAAATAAACGATTTGCAAATTTACAGATATAATCATATACTTAAAAATAGTCTACTGTTTCCAAGAATGCGAGAGCATTCGCAAAAACAAGTATGGATTGTGAAGACCACAGCTGTGATGGTAAACAAAATAAAAAGAAAGGCAGAAAGAAGATAATGCTGAGGGGGAGATTTTAAGACCTAGTGAAGACCAGATAATAAATCAGACTGTAAAGGGTGGGTTTATAGTGTATTCCTCCGCGAATGGGAGGGGTTAAAGGAGCACTGGATGGGAGTGCAAATTATTTTTGCAATTTTAGGACTAAAATACTGCTTTTACACATTAAAAAAAAATATGCATCGGAAAAAAAGATACCAATACTGATGCTGCTATTTTTATTTTATTTACGATAAAAATTTTATAGAATTATTCAAATGTGCGAAGTTGAAGTTTTGCGACTTTTAATAAATATTTAAAAATACTTTGAGAAGTCCGAGAAAAAGTCCTTTGGCAGAAACCTGTGTTTTTACTCCTTCTACTAATTGCAGTTGACTTCATAAGAAAGAAACCGCAATAGCAAACTTAATAGACTTAAAATATTTCTGCATAGGATAACATTACGTTTGAAAATTGTAGGTGGTGTGTACACGGCACTCTTAATGTGTACTTTTTAAAATATTTTATTACATTAATTCAATTTAATAGGTTTAGCAAGAATCTTTACCACTCGGCAAGTAACTTGGCACTCAATTCTCCAATTTTATCCACTTATTTTTATCATTATTCAATGTTAATATTTTAATTATTAATTATATTGTAATTATTGAAAAACTTTAATCATCCTTTATTGCAAAACAAAATAATGATAGCACGGCAGATGTATAAACCTTTTATTTGCACTAAACTTTTTGCTATATGCAGTTTTAAATATTCTGTCTATTTCAATATTTTCAAACTTAATTTATTATTAATGAAAAAAAACAAAACATACTTTGATGCAGCGTGGGGGGAATGTCCCTACAGGCAACTTTCCGTTTTTGTTTCGAAAGCAAAGCAAAAGAAAAAAGCATAATTCAATTGGTGTATTAGCATTTAAAAAAATGAATATACGACGGATTGTTAACAAAATCCCATAGAAATCCTATAATGTGCAGATATGTGAACTATATCCTTCATCAACAAGGTGGTCATCATAGCAATTTTTTGAAATGTCAAGTTACAAGGTTTTTAACTATAATAATTGAAACAAATTTCCAGCACATAAATATTTAACCCTTTGATAGAAGAATCTACAGGCTGAATGAAAAATCAAACAATATTCTTCCTAAAAGAAAAATTTAGAAAACCTTTCCATACTTCAATCTACTCATGCATCATGCATACTGACACATATACCTAAATGGAAATATTTTCATCCAGATAAGTGTACTAATTGATGTGAAATTAATTTCCATTAATAACTTTGTATATATGTGTATATATATTTAGTAAATATAACGTTACTGAGACTTACCATTTTCAGATAAAAATTACAAACTTCTAAAGAAAAAAAAATATTTTGAAGAATTTTCTATTTAAGCTGCTCTTTAAAGCTCGGATTAAACTTCGGAAAGTCAATAATAAAAATATGTTATATATCGAAAGGAGAAAAATTTACTATACAGATTCTAAATGTTATGCATGCTTCATGCCAGGAATACTCTTGGATGATTTTATATATGAAGCTCATTTCTTCAACCACTGAAAATTAATCTTAAACTTAATAAAATAATAGAGACAATAGAAAGGAAAAAAAAAATTGTTTTAAATATATTATTTAGTTAAAGTATAAGGAGTACACATGTAATCCGATAATAAATACTATCAATGTGTACCAAAATGCAATCAATGACAGAGGATAATAATAATACATTTATTGTATTAAAATTTTTTACAGTTTATATTATATTAACAATTAATTGAATTTGATCGCCCTGTTATTTTAAAAATTTCACGACTTTGTGAATGATTTTCATTAACCCTACTTTAGAACGTGAAAAAGACACATGGTCCTATTTCACAGACAGCATAAAATAATAAAGTGAAAAATAGTATGAAATAATAGATTCATTCAAAAATCTTAATCGTACCTTTAATATTAGGCGTCTTGATCTTTCAATTCACTAATTAAATTTTAGGAATTTCACCCGAATAAAACGGCATACGCCACGAGGAAGAAACAACGGTTCAGTTAATTGCAACCGTGAAGTGGAATGAAAATAGATTGTTGCCATCCAACCAATGAATAGCTGGTTTCAGGGGCGAAAAAATTCAGGTTTTAAAAAATTCTTGTTCTTGTTCTCTAGCTCCATCGAAAAAAAAAATTATATTAATATCAGTTAAATTACATAAACTATCATTTACCCACTTTCTTCTCCATTCGCCACATGAATTGTCCAAGTGAGCAAGTATCTAAAAGGTGTAAAATAAAAATTTTGCATAATAATCGTCTTTCGGCTGTTGTACTAATATTCTTGCCTACTGACTTTCTGCCACTGTCCTTCAGTACAGAACGAATGGTTGAGATAACGTCGTCAGGGCAAAGGCAAATAGTAGACCAACTACGACTACGTAAAGATAGACGATTGGGTAATTTGGTTTAGTTATATTAACGTCCCATTTTTTAAAGCAATACTAGAGCTATTTCGGGAATAATCTCGTAATTTTGGAACGCGATCAGATAACGAGAATGGTACCTGAGCTGTCACTCCCGTGTCTTAACTTCCACACCACGCCAGCGGGAGGACATTAGGTTCCGACAGATTTAGCGTGCACCAGGCAGACTTACAAGATAGTTCTTCGGTGGTATTGGGTCTGCAACTTGAAACCCTCCGGTTTCGAAGCCGAGACCTTATCATTAGGCCACTAGACAATCGAGTAACAACAAGAAAGAGACAATTAACGCTCACAATAGTTGACTTCTTATAAACGCAGCTTAAATGTTTCTTAAATCCAACATTGCATGATTCGTCATGTTTATAAGCTTGATTCGTCAATGTTTATTTTATTTTTTTATTCTTAAAATTCATTTTTAATTTTTAGCAGTAATAGTGAGCATTGAACTTCATTCATCGCAATGTGTCTATATAAATTCAATGTCAAAACAATAAAAAATATTGACGGAAATAAAAAAAACATTTTTAATGACTTATTATAATTGAAGAAAAATTGTATGAAATCAAATTCATATCACCATAACGATCATCTAGGGAATTATAAAGGGGTCCAAAAATGGTTCATATGCAATAATATTAAAGGTTAAAAATTTAAAACATTTAGCTGAGGAAAATCTAATTAAAATTCTCTCTTAATGAACCCTCACTACTTGAGAAGTAATTACTTTGGTGTCCTTAGCTTTCTAGAATGCTTTGAATGATATTTGCATGAAGTAAAATTAACTGATGACAGGCTACAAACGAAATCTTTTTAAAATCCGTAATTTATTTAATTGGTATTCTGTAAAAAAAAAAGCTTTTAAAGAAGGCCAATTTTTTTCTTTAATTTTAATAACTTCACATATCAGCAGAAACAATACATTTTATTGCTTTGATGACTTGTTAATTTTATTGTTTCAACATATCTTTCACTCACATTATGAGAACGATGCAATTTTTTTTCTTGTAAATCAAACGGAAATCAAAATTTTAACTTACGTTTTAATAACTTAGTGTGTTTTGCGCAATTTAAAATATGATGTTTCTTTCAATTAATAAGATAAAATCAAGTTATTGAAAAACGTTATAATTCTATATATAAATTATAAGGAATCTGGAAACATCTCAAATATTCCATGAACTCTCAGTGTGACATGCTTTTCAAAAGACGAAGATATTAAAACATTGAAAAAACAAAGATACCTACACAATTAAGGAATTATCTATGTTTTTGCTCTTTGTTCTTTCTGATGCAAGATTGTATGTCTGTATATATATATATATATATATATATATATATATATATATATATATATATATACTTTTTTTTATCATTTTTTTCTATAGTTTTCCAAATTTAGGAATGTTAACCTTCTTTTAATTTTACCGTGTTTCTTTGTGTCCATCATTTTAATATGATACGCATTGAAAAAGAAAAATTCAGGACACCAAAACAGTAATTCATAGCCAAGCATGGAATGCCTGAATCTATCTTATGAAATTATGGCAAACATAAATCATCTCCTTTCTGTGCATGCGTTGTCTTACTGCCCGTCTTATAACTGGCCGAGTGTAAACCCACCTTTAGCATAAGTTAATATATATTAATATGATAATTAGAGATGAATATGATAATTAGAGAGAATACAAGGTAAAAACGTGCCCATTAGGGAGATTTTAAAATTTTGATTACAATTTTAGTGAACTAAAAATTCAACAATATGTTAACATTTTTCCGCGATAATTTTTGAAAATATAACAGCACAAAAGTATTTATCTATCATCGTTAAATTTTAAAAAATTATATATCTTTTCAATGAGATAAATTTTTTGCAGTATAATTATTTACTTATTTTTAATCAATTTCTTTTAAGAATTGATTACTAACTTCTTTTTCATAAGTATATTATACAACCATAAATTTCAGTACTGAAGCCTCTTTCATTTTTGCTACCAATGTTTTGTAGTATCTTTTACTTTTTTGTATATGAAGTATACAAGGAGAAAGAATTATAATCGTCCAAAAATTCGGATTCGAGATTTTGGGACATATTTTACTCACCCCACGTTTTACAGATGAACATGATAATTATAAAATATTAAGAGGTATATGGAAAAAAGTTGAACATATAAAATTGTTTTTAATACATTAGATGTCAAAAATGTGTATAGATTTACCATCTAAAGTGCAGATTCATATAAAATTTTGAACCAAACCCAACAAATTATTGACCGTTTGTTGATCTGTATTTTTGTCCTATGTAAAAGTGTTAACTCGTGAACATAGCAGTTTAGATAAATAAGTTAGGAACACTATTTTAGTATCAAAACTGCATATCCTTATTAACTTCGGAGTCATATCCGTCAAATAGTTGACCGCCTCTTGTAATGTTCATTCTCATACATGTACGCATGATAGCTAAAAAAATACAACGATTTAAATAAATAAAATTTGGTATGTGACTTTCTTGATGAAATTGTGGTTATGTGCCCCATTTTGTATTATCCGGTTGTAAAAAAGCCTTTCAAAATGTATATTCGATTTTCCTCACAATAATGCGAAGTATAGAACATTTATGTGCAATACTTCGAAAATAAAAATCTTAGCACGTGACACTGGTTCAAAATTTTATGCTCGAGGGGAACTATACTTTGTTAGGAGTACACGAGAAAATTCCTTAGACCACTTCCGTTGGTTTGTATATTTTCCATTGTTGATGATGAAAACGTGAAGTTAGGCTGATTTTTCCGTAATGAGTAGGTCTCTATTTAAATATGCTTATTGTATACTTTTTGAATTTTCTTGTGCTCGCAATTAAGTTTTAATTCATAAATAAACAGTTCTGATTTTAAAAATGTGCCCCCAAATTGAAATTATGTTTAAAATTCGAATTCTTTAATGTTCTATATGTGGATATATCAAAATATATTACTCTTTTTATCGCTTGAAAAGGATTTCTTATTTTAATGCATTGAATTTATTGAATAAGAGAAATTTTTATTGAATAATCCTTTCAGCCATAGCATAAGTTATGAAAAATATTCGGTAGTATACATGAAATCTCAATGATTCGATAATTTATTCTTATATTTTAAATAAAAATGTTGCTACATTTTGAAAATTTTAATGTTATTTGAAAAATTCAAAATGTCCATTTTTCAAATTAAAGTTTACATTTTAGAAAAAATAACTAAGGAAAGGCCCTGGACATTGAAAGGAACCGTGAAAGAGTTTAAAGATGTTGCATGTTATGCGTCTATCAAATTTTTTATTTAAAACGTTTTGAAGAGTAAGTCATCAAGACTAAGCTACTTAAAATATTTAATTGAAAATTTTAGCATCCATTAACTGAAAAACCAAATGACTAAAGATAACTAAAGATGACTAGTTATTAATACAAAAGAACAAAGAATTTGCAGCTTTGAATAGAAGTAAAATCTATTTTATTTTAGTTCAATTAATTAGTTAATTTATTTTTTGCACTCAGTATGGAAATGGATTGCAAAAGAAATGGAAAAGACAGTTGCTTAAATATGAGAGTTATAGTATTGTAAGTTAATATGGCTTTACGTAAATAGAACAAGAAATCCGTCCATAATCTACCTTGCACTTCTAATTTTTATATGATGTTTTATTCGAAGCACAATAATTTAAGAGCATTATAATTAACCTATTTCTGTGAAAAGGTATCTTATATGATATACTTTGCATGATTCGACATAAGCGTTCTCGGTAAGCGAGAACCAACCACTATTCTCATCTCCTTTTCTAAGGTACCCCTTGGAGTTAGAGTGCCTATCTGCGAATTCATCCGAGGCTACCAACATATCCAAACTGGTTTAAATCCAATCAAAATTTCTCTAGTCATTGTGTTAACAAGATATGGGAAAAGCGTTATATACCTAAATATTAGTATTAGTAGATATCGGTAGGCATTCATATCTTGTAATTTACTTCCACTTATCAGACATTAATATTGATGATTTCAAATATATTTAAAGTCCTCATTTCAACAGGATCTATATTATTTTGTAGCCAATCAAAGATAAATTTTTAGCTTACTAACTCTTCAGTCAATTTTAGCAATTTTCAAGCTATTTCTAATAGCCAGTTAAAAAATTGCCGGGTTAATAGAAGAAGCGTTTTTTATTATAAAGCATGCATGTATCACTGTTAAAGGGACTTCTTGTGTACAGCCAACCACCCCGACACCACTGAACGAGGAAGTATCGACAGGATAATGTTAAGGGGACTGGGACGTTGTCGAAAGTGAAAACTGCTGAAATTTCAATTGTAAAAAAAAAGGAGGGGGGGAGATTTTTTTTTCAAATGAAATTTAATATCTGATAGAAAATTCAGGATATACAGACCAAATGACTTATTTTAGACATACAGTAGAAACATATTTGTTTTTAAAAGTATTTGTTTTTTAACGGGAAAATAAACATATGTTGTAATGCGATAATTTTTAAGCTCATAATCACAGTTGATATGCTGAAAAAAAAATAATTCTGAGTAAAATCACCCCAATATTAGTATAATATATGAGCATAGATTTAATAGTTACAGGAAACTTATTTTCATTCAAAAATGCTAATAATAAAAATTTCAAGAAAAAAACATAATGACTGTCGTCGAGTAATTTGAAAAATCTAATTCGTAGAATCGTAATTTAAAAAATGTATGGTCTCTAAGAATTAATACCATTGCACGTAAAAAATAAAAAAATATATTTAATAGATGCATAAAGTTTGTAAGTATTGTTGTATAAAATTTCGTATGACTGTCATAAGTATAATGCGTTCTATAAATACCTAAATTGAAAGAAAACATTTTGAGGAAAAACAAAACAAAAAACAAAAACAGGAGTTTTCTCTAGAAGATCCTGTAAAGTTCATTGTTAAAGGATAATTTATAAATTATCGACTTATCAAATCTACGCAAATTATACCTTTCTGTTATCAGTGAATTGTTCCCTTTTACATTAAATTAAATTAAAAAATCAATTTTTGAAAGACACAAATATTCCCAGTTCCCTTTTAACTGTCATCTCAACTAATCTATACTGATAATGAATGTGTGTGTTTGGGTATGTTGGGGCTCCACAAGTCAGATCATTTGACTTACAGCTACCAAATTTGGAATATATTGTTATGAATCTGTAATTGTTATGAATCTGTTCTGCTTCCCAACATAGTTTCATTGTAAGAAACTATACTCTGTTCCACCTTAACTTGGCAGTAGAGTATATTCTAGGCATGCCGAATCGCAGTCGTTGTCAGGGGAACTGGGTTACTTTAAACTACAAAATTACTAGAAATGCAGATCTCTGGCGAAACTTTATCTCGCCAATTTTTCGCCAAATAGTAAATATTTATAAACTTTATTATCATTTTATATCAGAGAATTAATTTTTTCCTTATTTTGTTCAATATTATTGATACATTATTTTATTAAATCACTAAAATTATTTCATTTCGTTTCATCGTTTTTCAAAAGAAAATCCAAAAATCTTTCAATATTCTGTAAAGTATAGTTCGGCTAATGTTTTTCGAAAAGATATATGTATCATCGTTCACATTTTTTAAAACTTTATCTAATGTTGGGATCTCATTTCTACGAAAAAATGCATGGATTTTTCGTCAAATACACGATAATGTAAAATGATCATATTTTACAAGACTTGATTGTTTACCTACTTATCCTGGTCGTTTCTTTCTATGGATACTTAAAGGACTGGATGCCTTTATTTCTTTTTTCAAACTGAAATTGTTCTTTGCGAAACAACTGTAAGATGCGAAATTTTATCGACGATTTGGTTGATAGAATCTTGAGGGTTTTGTTCTCGGAGTCAAGAGTAAACATTTAATATGTTTCTTCGTGCTGCACTTTTTGTTGTTTCCATCGTCTTGAAGGTGTGTACAGCGCCATCGGTGATAACACTTTTTCAGACATTTTAGCAGTAAATAGAAATAACGAATTGAATAAATATTCAACAATCGAAACTAATAACTACCAATGTGATTAACAGTATCAAAAATATTAGCTGGTAAAAAAGCGAGAATAAAAAAGTACAATAACAGTTGCGAACTGAATGAAACAAAGTTGGCGGAAACGTACAAGAAAAACGTGCCAAATATTTGACCTTGAAGACCGGTTCTAGCCAAAGTGGAATTCATTATGTCAATCGTTTGGTTTTATTCGTTCGCTTTATTTACAAAATATTTAACAGATAAGCACTTCTAACTTGAGAATAATTTTAAATACATACTGATAATAAAGGATTTTTGTAATTTATGATATTATTTGATATTCTGCGCATTTTAGCTATTTTAAAGTCAAAATTGATGGGGAACTCTTTCCCAACGCGGAGCGTCACATATTCTGCCTTTTACAATACTGCCAAGTTAGGGTGAAATAGAATATAACTATGGACAACTCTATTGGATGCTGAATGGATGTCGTATCAGTGTACTTCGGGCTTGGCGATAAACTTAGTGATTTTGGTGACAAAATGGAAGATTCTAGAATCTCCGGGAATTTTGGTGATAGGACGTGTGGTGACGCTTTATAAGCCAGATAGCAGCTATGAGACATGAGAAATTTCTCTTGTCTTGTGGTCATGTTACTCGGCTACGAACCAGAAGGTTGCGAGTTCGATCCTCGCTTATCAGCAATAGCAACATTGGTGACCCAATGACGAAAATACGCAAAACTTCATACAACTGTTGTGGCGCCCTCTACCAGAAATAAATAAATAAAGAAAGCTTATAAATAATCAGAAAAATGATAAATAAATAAAAAATGAAGCTGATAAATAATCAGCCAATAAATAAAAATAAAGCTGATAAATAGTCAGCCAAAAAATAAATGAAGCTGATAAATAATCAGCCAATAAATAAATAAATAAAGCTGATAAATAATCAGTCAATTAAAAAATGGATAAGGCGCAACAGACAATATATCACCACTAATAACAGCAAAAACAGGACAAAATATCGTTCGTCTCACCTTCGACGCACTGGAGGGGGAGTAACGTGGTGACGCTTTATAAGCCAGATAACAGCTACGAGACATGAGGAATTTCTCTTGTCTTGTGGTCATGTTACTCGGCTACGAACCAGAAGGTTTCGAGTTCGATCCTCGCTTATCACCAATAGCAGCAGGCGAAATATGCCAATCCTCTGAAAATTTTCTTTACCTTGCTCTGGAAGTTAGAAAAAACTGGCAAATCAAGTTGGAGGAACCAGTGTTGGATCAGCTCAGCCCAGCGAAAGTGCATGTATTGAGTAGAGCTAAAGTGAAGACATAGATAGTTGACGTTTGGAGGTAAGTGAATCTTCCTGCTGAGTTCTGTCTAATCAGTCTGAGTGCTGCTGTGGTTGCTTATAACCGATTATAGTTCGTCAATGGATTCTGAGACGACCACATTTCGACAACTCCATCTCATTAAGGGGTGAGAAGCGGAACGATGAGTGCATTTCTGGTATTCCCTTTGACATTGGATTTTGCCTATTAGGTACTAGTAAATATAAACATCTTCTCCTTTCATCTTTCCTTTCACCCCTATTTTGAAGAATTAAACCCGTCCAAACGCATGTTTTACAATCCGTTGCTGAGCTATAACTACTAGTGTCCTTTGTTTATTGTAAGTGTTTTTCTTATATATGCTCGACTGTGCCTTGTCGCTTGTGTATTCGTGCCTACGTGTTAATAAACATCGTCATTTGTTATCGACTCTGTCATTATTTGTATCGATTTCACCATACACTCACTACAGAATTTACATATTTTGTGAAGAATTTCCGTAACAAAATATAACCTGGAGAATGGAATGTGCACCTCTGAGTCATTTTTTTTGATATTATAATTAAAATTTTAATTAATTCAATTTTAAGCTGGATAATGGCGTTTTACTGCGATAACTTTAAAAAAAGTTACAGCTCAAAAATGAATTTTTATACTATTTTAAAATATTAAAAATTGTCTTTTAAATGATATCAATTTAATAATAGTGGGAATTTTTTTAATTTTTATTTTCTCGTATAAGTAGCATAGAAAAAGTTTAGTAATCGTCAAAAAATTCGAACTCGTGATTTTGACGAACTCCACGTTTCAGACCTCCTTGAGTTCGAAAAACATGTTTTTGGAAAACGGGTGTCGGTTTATCTGTCTGTGACAAAGATAACTCAAAAACGCTTTGATCTAGATATATGAAATTTGGTAAACATTTTTTATACCAAATTTGTTGTTTTCTATCAAATTTTGAGCAAATTCCTTTCAGAGAACGTCTATATATACGGCTGTTTGAATATAATTTAACACGATAACTACGAAACAAAGATAGACTGTTAAAATTCGATACACAGAAATAACATCTATAGTTTCCACACTAATCAAATTTTGAACCGTTCGTCTGTTCTTTCAGAAACTAGCAAACGAGATAATACAAGGACTTAAATGCATCAAATTTGGTATGTGATTTTATAACTGCAGGTGCAGTCTTGTGTCAATTTTTTTTCTCAATCTGTTTAGAAAAACGCGTCTAAAACACAAATTTGATTTTCGGATAATATTAACTGCATGCCAAGGATTAATCAGTAAATAACTCGCGAAGGATGACACCATTGATTCAGTAAAAATGCTAAATTCATGCCAAAGTTAATATTTCTATAACTATTTTACACCAATACTATGCAAGGCGTTCTCTAGGATAACATCTTCATAACAGTGTAGTTGAAAATGTTTTTGGAACCCGCTGGTTTAAAAAGATTTTTTTTTTGTTTAATTTCGAACAACAGGTAACATTGTTGCCCTGAAATTGAAACTGTTTTCATTGTTTCATCAAATAATTTATCACCAGCTTCTTACGCTATTGAAAGCTAAAGTAGAAGTCTTCTATTTAATATCTGTGTAGTTTACAAGACAAAAAAAAAATGAAGTTACAATATCTCTAAATGTAGAAAAATAGATGAATCGGACGTTTAGGTTTTTAAAAGCCTTATGGTGTTATGAGCTACCTCTACTTGAAAAGTTCATGTACAAAGCAAGTAGAACAAATTAGGACAATTAAAATAACACGAGTTTAAAATCAAACATTTTGGCAAAGTCATGGACAAGATGTTATATTTAAGCGATTTATTTGAGAACAAATATAATCAATATTCTTGGTGAACAGCTGATCCCCTCGGGTGACTAGGAATAAAGATGAAAGTGCATACGTGTGTTGGCGCTCTACAGGCCGGACCATTTGACCAACAGTTATCATACTAGGCACATATATATTTTGGAGAATGGGAATGTATACCTCGGAACAATTCTTTAGAAATTTTAAACAGAATATTAATTAATTAAAACTAAGCAAAATTTTTGCGCTTTTTCTCTATAACTTCAGAAAATACTACAATAGAAAAATGAATTTTACCGCATTTTATATTAAATAAATAAAAAAAAATTCTTTTCAATAATGTCAAATTTTTTGCCATATAAGTTTTTTTTTTCTATTTTGGAATAATTTATTTTAAATATTTTAAACTTATTTTACAACAAAACATTTCATTGTTGAACAGAAATTAACATTTCGCATTGTTGATACTAATATTTCATCCTATGTTTTTTTTTCTTTTGTTTTATTCAAGACTAGCCGCCTTTAGCGACCAGCCGGTCCGCCAGTATTACCGCTCGCTACAATTTTCAATTAAATATGTTAAGTAACTGGTCTCTTAATAGATTCTCAAACAAAACATTTTTAATCTTCAAATTTTGATAGTCATACCAAACTTATACTGTTGTTTAGACCGTTTCGTTCAATTTACTATATATATTTTGCTAATTTGTTGTCATTTCCGGTAAAACTTCAACTTTAATTTAATGTGGAAATGATGAAATTGCAATTAATATAAAGATATTAAAAAAAACCAAGCGTTTATTTTATTTATCATCTTTATTGTTATTTATTTATTATTATTGTTATTGAATATGAGTATTGCAAACAGAAACGCTCGGTACATAAGACTTATGTGAACTACAAAATATTTTTCATAATTTATGTAATATCTCAAACAATAATTCAACAAAAATTTCTCACATTCAGCATAAAATTCAGTTTTTGGTTTTGCTTTCAAAAGGATTGAAATGAAATCAATAATAATATTTTGTTCCGGCCTATAAATATATTTCAAAAATTATGAAGTCTAAATTTAATGCAATAAAGTATCATATTCTGAGAAATATTCTGGACACACCAAATTTTAAATAAATGAATGAATGTTTCTATTTTCCACGATCAACTAAGACTTATTTATCAATTTTTGAATGTTAAAAATTTAGAAAAACTCAACATTTTCATAATCTTAGACCAATTAATCTTGAGAAAACCTGCGCGCTGATTGGCGTATTTTCTTTGAAACGATCGATGGAAAATCTAAAATTATCATTTTTTTATTGAATAGTGATATTCAAATTTTCATAAATCAGTCAGTTTAAGTGATTGACTTAGTTGATTGGAAATTAACTGTTTTTAGTTAAAATATTAGTGTTTCGAGAACATTTTGTTATTCGTGATTTCCACAGCAGAAGCTTTATGTGAAATCAAAAATTCGTTATTTATTAGAGCATTTATTGAATCAAGTTACATAAAATATAATCATTTTCTATTTAGACCATTTTAGCAGATCTGTGTCTTACTAAAGGTTTACAAATTAGCTGTGTGGCCATGATTTGAATGGATATCCTGTTCATATTAAACAAAACGCCTGAAAATAAAACTGATTTATTGGATTAATAATATAGAGTGTAAAAGATCATAACATAATTTTGCTTGAATTTATTCTTTAGAAAAAATAATATTTCTTAAAAATAATATTAATAATCTTTCATTTCCTACAGACACGTGCCGAAAATTATATTTTTGCTGATTTCATTTCCAAAAAGATTTAAATTATTTTTAGTTGGAGCTTTAATCAATGTGATGGCAACACTTTGAAAAAAGCTAATTTCTTGCCATGAATGCGAAATGTGCTCGTGCAGCTTAAATTTTATTTTTATTTTGTACGAAAAAAATTGTTGAAAAATATAGTTAAAATGTTTATTTAAAAATTCATTAAAAAGATAAATTTAATTTTAACATTAAAACATTAGTATCATTTAAAAGATAAATTTTTGATCTTTAACTTGATGCAAAAATCTTTTTTGTGCGGTAATATTTTCGGAAGTTATAGCAGAAACATGTCAAAATTTCGCTTAATTTTTAAATAAATAAAATTCTAATTAAAAATTCGAAAAAATAACCCCCAGGTGCACATTCCCGGCTTCCAAGGCATACACGTGTCAAATTTGGTAGCTGTAGGTTGAATGGTCTGGCCTGTAGAGCGCCAACACACACACACATTGAGCTTTATTATAAGTATAGATATGAAGATTAGCTTTATTTTTTTCATATTTAGTAAGTTTCAGTATATTCAAGCTTTCTATAAATGTTTGATATTTTGTTATTTTTAAAATTAAAGTTCAGAATCAGGCAATGGTGGACAAATTTTAGAGTACCTACTTCTGTATGTAGACTACTTCCAGCCTTTTCCTGTGATATAGTTGGATGTAGACAAATGTAGAGAGATTACTGAGGAAATACAAATGAACAGAACTATGTATGGTCTTTAAAATAATGTAAGTTATATGTGTACCAAAATTTGAAGATTAAAAATATTTGGCTTTATTTTAAACGATGGACATATTTAATAACCATTAATCCTGTCGAACCAACCAGTCTGCAAAGGCGGCAGATGGATTCAAAATTTGATACAGATCTTTAATTTAGATACTAAAGCTTTGAACCAAATTTTATACATCTAACGCTTTACGTTTTGTAATTAGTTGACTCATTGCATTTGAACACAGACAGTTCAATTTCCTACAAATCGATTAAAAAATTGGTGTAAATTGGTGACGGTTTCATCCGCCTAGGTCAAGGCATTTTTTGAGTTATCTTGTTTACAGACAGACATGATTCTAAAAATGTATCTTTTGGACTCGGAGAGATCTGAAACATGGAGATCCTTTAAAAATAGAGGTTCGGTTTTTTTAACCCTTTAAAGGGCCATTTTTTTCTAGTCATATTATGTTAAAATATTTTTAGGCTTGAAATTAGAATAAGAAAAGGGGTTAATTTAGCTTATTAGATAAATTTAATTTGATTAATTAATTAATTTGGCGAGTTAATAATTAAGTGACAAACCAAGACACATCATTTTGTGTGAGATAAAGAACTGAAGCATCTAGGTTTCTGTCTTTCTAAAAAAAATTGTCAGAACTTATGCCAACCTACATAATTTCATACAAAGATTGATAAATTTGGTGGGAAGCACACTTCCCACGGCCTTAGAAAGGGTTAAAGAAGCAATACCCATTCTTTGCATACTTCGCATAAGAGAAAATAAAATTATGATATTAAAGTCCGTTTCATTACGAGCAATGCCAAGTATATCAGCTAGTTGAACGTAATCATCGAAACATTCATATAATTTTTTTAGAGTTTTATCACTTATTTGGCTTTTATAGGTTATATTGATTTATTGTAAAAACAGCGTGGGAAAAAAATAGTCTAGGGATGTATGAAATCACAGATATCGATAGCATTTGAATGAAGACATTAAAATAAAAATTATTAACTTTAAAAAAAATTTTTTTTTCTCTTTACGTGGCAATTATTCGAAATTTTTTTTATTCTACTTATCTATTTCTTGAATTAAAAAAAAAAATTATCGAGCAACATTTTTATTTCTAAACAATTCAAATTTTCAATCCATAAAGCATATTACTAGCATTAATATGATGTTTCTAGGTTCACTTTCAATCTAAAGTATTACTTTTCAATATCTAATATCGTCTTATCAAGTAAATTGAATAAAAAGCATTCTTAAAAGAAAAAAAAAATGTCAAAAGCACTCAGTTTCCCAAACATCAATAAACTCATTTCAAAGCCGTCCAAATAAAATCGAATGCGAAACTATAAAATAAAACATGAGGAACTAATATAATGTAATATAATGTACCAATAATACTCTCAACTGGTAATGTGAATGTAGTTACATAAATATTTCAGGAGCTCTTTTACAATGCATTTTGCGGTTGAAGTATTGAAATTATGATAAATGGTTTTATTTTGTTGCATTTATGCCCGTTTAGAATCTATTCGAGAGTCATTACAGACTATATGTATAATCATGAACATCGATTTCGATAAATTGACGAAGATAATTTTTGTTTCGTTTTCCGCATTTTCCTATCATATTAAGTCATTTACAGCACAGTTGGCAGACAGAGTGCAAATGGTTGGCACAGATGTCAAATTAATTCTAATCTACCAATAAAGGATTCTGTAATTAAAGGAATAAATTATTTATTTTTCTTCTACTTTATGATTATGAAGAGTTATTCCTTTCAAAAACGGATTGTATTACATTTTTAATCAAATTGTGAAAAATCAATAGACCACATTCTATTGAATGTGGTCCAGTCTTTTCAATAATGGAATTCAATAAAGCATAAGTCTTTACAATAATGGCCTTGATTCAAATACAGCAAGAAATACAATAGTCGATTGCTATTGAAACAAACAAATTATCACAAAATAAATAAAAATCGCTGTTGACAAATGCGGAATATACGAGATAGTTATAACTCTGCAAGATTACAAAAGAGATCGCAAGAATG
This sequence comes from Argiope aurantia, assembly GCA_026543865.1. NCBI lineage: Eukaryota > Metazoa > Arthropoda > Arachnida > Araneae > Araneidae > Argiope > Argiope aurantia. Next base: position 663,727 of record JAPMOR010050149.1, on the reverse strand, counting down.
AAAACTTGTGTTTCGAATTAGGTTGTTGGAAGTCAATACGTTTCAATGCTCATTTTTCTGTAAATAGTTTGCATTATGGTACAGCTGATTCCGCAATCTCAAAATCATTTTCCACTGTAAAATGGATGGACTTGACTTCTTGCTGATGCGAAATTAGATGTTGTATTCTGATTATACCCTTCTATATTATATTATTACGAAAATGTTCTTAAGATTTATCCAGAAAATGATTCAATGTCTTTGTTTTATAATCAAAGTTCGAATTCTGGAAGCCATAGCCAATAAAAAAAAAACGCAGCCGTCAACTACAACCAAGTAATAAAATGTATATAAATTTTTAAAGGAAAATCCATAAACAGGCAATAAAATGATTAGGAATAAATCTTCGAAATCACTGACCAGCTCAAGTATTTATGCTCTTCACAGGATAGGCAACTCTTCAGAGTATTTCTGTAAAATCATGTGGTTTTTGGTATTTTTAACATGTCTGATGGGAAGCATTTATAAAATACAAAACTTTTATCGCATGTATATTCAATATTCCGTCACGATTGATATCCGTGTAGATCAGCAAAAAACTTTAGAATTTCCTACAGTAGGTATCTGCAAATTGAACCGAAATGTAAAAGAAAGTGTTTTGAGAGAAAGTATTGGGACAGCACTTTTGCTTTCTGAGCGAAAATATCTTACACAAGATAGCATGCATAAGTTATTGGAATATTCTGAAATGAGTGATGAAAGAAGACTAGCCCTTGCACAAGAGACTGGGAAGTTTTTAGAAGAATGCTCCTTTAATGGTCGAAATTGCACTTCGCATCAGTTGGGTTATTTCTTTCACTTGCGTTATGAAATGTGTATCATCTTCAATAAGAAAATCAATAGAAATAAACCTCTGCAAATTTCAGAAACTGGAAGTGGAACCGGCTTAATCTTGAAATTAAAATTAAGTAGAGTTTATTCGAGTGCGAATCAAACAGAAGGTGTGAAAATAATTATACAAAATCCAAATGAAGGAGAACCGGATCCAAAGATTCAAGGAATAATCCTCAGCCCCAAATATGAAACACTAATATCCTTAAAACAAACAGCCCATCAAAGATTACCGCAACCATACGAAGACAAATGTCTAGATTACAGAACCAGAGGTGATCCATCGATGAAAAGTAAATGGGATTGCATTGCAGCCTGCATTCAGCAACAGAATATTTTGAAATGTGGTTGCAGAGATCCAACAATCATGATGATGAAAAATCAGAAGTTTTGTAATATGGCAAATGAGACAGAGACAAGTTGTTTGGATGATGTACAAAAGGCTATGTCTAACAACAAATCTACATGTGATTGTCCTGAACCTTGTTACTCAATTAATTATAAGGAAAAAGTATCAAGATCTTTATTATTCACATCAAAAATAGCAGAAAGATTGCATATGAACATAAGGAAGGAATCTATTCCATTCCAGATCAATAGTGTCAGAGCAAATATATTTTACTCGAGTTTAGAAAGACGAATTTTTGAACGACGACCTAAATTAGACACAGTCGAATTCCTTAGCTTTTTAGGAAACCAGCTGGGCTTATGGCTAGGATTAAATCTTTTCATGCTCTTTGAACTGCTGGAAAAAATGACAATAGCAATAAACTTGTTAAAAGGTTATTTTTTCCCCTCCAAAGTCAAAGCATATGATTTAGACAGAAACATAATTAAAAAAAATTCTTTATAAAGGATTTGAACAATGACACTTTCGAATCGCAATGTGATTCGCAAGGGTTCAGCAAATACTATGAATAGATTAGGCATGTCAAAATAAATAGTTTTACACAGAGACATATAAGCAGAAATGTTATTTTGTACTCGAGCAATGGATTTATAATTTATAAAACAAGCTTATGAAGCATTGAATGATTACTAATGGGTCATGTTGACAATATGCAAAGAATTGCTCTCCAGCATGTACATTTCAGCTAAAAAGTTTTAGGTAGATTCCTATAGGAAGACTACCTATTTCAATGATTCTCATAACATGACTTTGGGAACATTTCTTCTAGAGTAATTTTGTTTGGATTTTAACTGGCTTGGAATATGTTGTTAGAAATGTAAAAATCTTGGACGAGTTCGTAAATGGCCCATCTAGCTCAAAGGGAGTGGAAATTTTCATTTCTCTATAATTTTCTTAATATTGAAGATAGAGAAATAAACCAATTAGTGCCTCGTTAAGATGAACGACTTTTGTATTTAAAGTTTTTCGATAACTGCAATCTCTTAGAAGTTAGGGAGTAAAATATGATTTTCAAGCCCTAATTTTGACTGTCGAACATCAACAATTTGTGTTGCCAGATAGTAACTTTGATGTAAAGGAATTTACCTTTGCTTTCCAGCTTAACCAAGAGGAATTTTTTAAGTATACTTAATTTAATTTGGAACGTTTTACCTTTTGTCGGAACCTCTTTTCAATAATAGAAATCTACAAATTCTATCAATCTAGCTCATAATGTACTATCGTTATCGCGCTCAGACAACATTTCAAAAGCGTGTTTTTCGGACTCAGGTAAGTTTTGAAAAGTGGACCTTCGTCAAAATTTCGAGTTCAATATTTTGATGATTACAAGGCTTTCACATTTTTCACAAGAAAATAAAAATAAATAAATAAAATAAATTCATAGTATATAGATGATTATTTAAATGCATAATTAGCTCCATTATCACAAAATTAATTTAATAGATATTAAATTTATAAAGGTATGCTTTAAGAGTATTCATTTTTTTTTTTGCTCAGCCTTCACTGCAAAGCAATGTTTTCTTTTATTTTTGAGTTTATTTTAATTGTTGTAAATATGATTAATTATCGTGGCAAGATTCGTAGTGTGTAGTAATTTCATGACTACATAATTTTTCATTGTGTAGAAATTTTTATTACTACACAATGAAGCTTAATATTAATATCAACCTATTTATGAAGAACTTTTAAATATGCGTGTTACATTTGCATATTTTAAAAAATTGTATACAAAATTTTTAATTTATTATTTGACAGAGAGTTTTAATTAGTATTAAAAAATATAAATTTCTTCGATTATTATATTATTCTTGTGAAAATACTGTATTTATTTTTTGCAAGTTATCAAGGTTTCAATTAAAAATAAGCTTCAATAAATGGGGCGAACAAATAAAGGGTGAAAAGCATCACATTGCATAATTACATTAAATCAGTTGCTCACAATTACATTTTTGCTATGATTACTATTTCTTCTTATTATTATAGCAATTAGCAAAACTTTAGATAGTTTTTTAATTGAAATTTTTTACATATTTATTGACTTACAGACCATTATTGATTTTTTTTAATTGACATTTTACTTTATCTATTACACTGAGTCAAGATCAGTCTTAAAGGCATTTGAGTTAAAAAAGCAAACAAAAAATTAGCGGCTAACACTAAACTTTTGTGGATTATAGCCCATACAATTATCAGAGGAAATGAGGCTGTGGATATTATGGCTAAAGAGGCAACAAGAAAAGAAAATATTGATTGCGAGTCGAGTTCCAGCAAACGATGATTTACACAATATTTCAAGAGATTGGTAAAAAAATTGACGGAAAAATGCAGGCACTCTCGATTTTTATATGGATTTAAACCAGAAGTTAAGCTGGAGAAGTACTGGTGCTTATTAATTAATGATGAAAGAGCCAAAACTTGTCAAATGTAGCTTCAAAACGCGCCAACTATGCGCGTTTCTAATTTACGAGAATAAAGTAAGTATCTGTTTAAGCTATTTATGCAAAGTTATTACAGGAAGAAAATCGTATTTTCACGAACGAAAAAAATTATCGTCACCGAATCGCCAATCCTTTACAATTAATTAATAAGTATCGAAAAATTTAGGTGATTTTTATTTGAATTAAATGCACGCATTGTACAGTTTTTTTAACTTTATCAAAGAGGAGTCTATAGAGGGGCGGGGGGGGGGGGGGGCAAAAACTAAGTTTGAAAAAATAACGTTTGCGACAAAAAACCGTAAATATTTTATTTAAAAGTTGCTAATAATTATAAATTTTATTTTGTAAATAGTTGTGAAATTCTAATAGCAACAGTGATATTTTTGGAACTTTTAATTTGTTTAAAAATGATGCTAGAATTTTGAATGAAAATAAGTTGATGTAAATTTGACAATATTATCTATAATATAATAAGATTTAGTTTTATAGTAAGTTTGTCTGCATTTTATTTTTTGTTGACGCACGAACACAACAGTACCATAACGTTCAATGTTTATAGATGCCTATGATATATCCATTACTATAAAGAATAATTTCCACTAATTAGTTAACAGGAACTGTTGATTCATCCCCATGGCTGAGATTTAAACTTATTTCTCGGAGTCTGTTAGGACTGTTTACAACTTGTATTGTCTTGAATCAACCTGTATTTTCACATAATTTGTAGAACTGCACATTTTTATAGAGTATTAGTGTTTCAGGCAATTTAACCAACTTGTCTTTAAAAGTCTTGATACAATTTTAGAAATGCAGAAATACATACATGGCCAGAGCAGGTATTCATATGGTGACTGCCTGAAGTTGGAGGTGTTCTTTTGAGTAGGCAGTTTTACCATTTCTGTGTAGCGACTGTTAGAGCTGTTGCACAATAAATCTTCATAGAAATCGGATGCCAAGACTGGACAGTGGCTTGCCATTCTGAATATTTATTGCTTTAAATCAAAATTTCATGCTTTTTTTAAACAAGTTGAAGAATGATGTAATTAATAAAGTATTTAAAATATTGACAAATCAGTTTTTATGTTAATTTTTTCTTCACCAGAAAAAACAGGATTCCATATAAGTGAGCATATTAAAATAAGCATTCTATGGTAAACATGTGACGGCTACATTTATATAGTTCCAACTTAAAGAATGAATAATTACGAGGGGACGATGCTAGGAGAAGGCAGCTAAAAAGAGAAAATAATTTTTATCATTGCCCAAAAGACAAATGTAATGAAGCCATGAATATTAATCAAAGAAGATTATGAGAAATGGAATTCATACTGCAGACAACAAGGAAGTTAAATGTAAACACAAGCATGAATAATATTAAAAACAGTATATTAAATCTTTTTTCAGATTTATAAACAGATTTTTTTTTCCATATTTAACACCTTTTTTTTAAAATTTCAAGTATTTTTAAATATTCTGCAAAGTTTGTAAAATAGAAAGAAAAAAAATCCTTACATGATTACATTAAAAGCAGAATTAAAAGCACATTACAAGCAGAAAAATAAAGAAATATCCTTAGAGTACATTCTAATAACTCAGTTTTATTGCTACCATAATAATGCAATGTAACATCACATTGCAATCATTAATATCTGATAATAAAAATTGACATAACATGTCTTTTAAAAACAACATTAGCCTTTGAACCAAACAAACTTGATATGATAAAATTTAAAATAGTAATATGATGTGTATAACTACAAAGAAAATTACAAAAAAGGAGACTAAAATTCGAAAGATAAGATATTTCAAATGTTTATTTATTTACATACAAGGACATGCTAACAAAGTATAAAATACCAAGCTCTTTACATTTCTCCATGAAATAACTTTAATACTTGGAATGAAATCACAGCTGAGGTCACTTTTACAAATAAGAAATTCTAAAAATAGGATATATTTGTTAAGATAACAACCTTTGACTAAATGTAACATTGTCCAAAGGAATTGACACAAACACATGGGGGTAAAGTGAAATTTCTAAAGCATAAATTGTCATTTATGAAACATTCTTGTTTTATCTTTATCACATTACTGATCTATCAATTATTTCTTAATATAACAAGACAGATTTTGTTAATTTTGATCCAAAAAAATAATAAATTAATATTATCAAAAATTGGTATAAAAGTTAAATTTAACGCATGATGAAAATTATATATATAATTTTTTGATTATTAGTTAAATTATCTTTTTAACTATTTCTTATATATTTATGCTGCTTTTTAAAACAACAGAAAATTAAAGAAATGCATTGCACTTAACTTGTCATATTTTCACATTCATTGTTTATGTAACATTATTAAAATAAATTAGTATATAAGAACCATTCATATCTATTGTTTTATATTTTTCAATTCACTTTATAATTTCACTCTGACTTTATTCAGGTTCCCTCCCCTCCTTTTTTGACTCCCCCGTGTCACTATAAAGTTCAAATAATTAAAGATTCAAATCCATTATAAAAATAACCAACTGAAATGAAAAACAATATATATTTGTAAAATGTGTACAAAAAAAATGATTATTGAGGAAAAATTTCTTAAAATAAATTAATCAAACAATAACAATAATTAAAAAAGGTCCTATTTTAAATTTTAACTTTCTAAAAAATGCAGTTGAACAATACTTAAGTCAGTTTATTAAGCTATATAATCTTTCAGTTGCCCATATCTTTGAATAGTGAAGTAAGGTAGCATATTAAAACAGCCACACTAACTTTTATTTATGTACTGGAAATTTCAATTTTAAGGCATTTACAACCTTAAAAAAATTGGATCTAAATCAATCAAAACCAGAAAAACAAAATATTTTTTACAGCAATTTTTTTTTTATATTTACACCAGTAATTAATTGCTGCTCTTTTACAGTCCATATGAAAAATTTACAACAGCAAAATGTTTTAAGAATTTAACAATTATAAAATAAATTCTTATATAGAAAAATGTTCATCAAATTCTGTCATTCAATGTCAGAAAAATTCATTAATAAACAGCAGTAAGTATTTACATTTTTATTATTTTATTTGAATCAGTTGAGTGCCAAAGTAATAGAGCTGAGATACTGATAGAGGGAGCACAACCCTACTTTGGTGTAGTACAAGATAAAATCACGTGACTTGTGGACAGAATTTGTGTTCACTGTAACCGCATTCTCCATTATATTTCAATAGCAGAATTTTTCTCGCTTTTAATTGCATGATTTTAAAACTTATTTAAGCCATGGTTAGCTATTGCTGTGCAATTGGATGCAAAGAAAAAGCTTCTAAGGATAGTCCTGTATCATTTCACAGGTATGTGCAATAAACATATTCTGTTTATATCCATTTTAAGTCAATTTAAAATTTCGTAACCTCCATCACTCAGTGATTTTGGTGTTAAAACTGAATAATATTTCATTGGTTTAGTTATTGTATTAAACTTATTTAATTTGTTATTAAGCTTCATTTAAACTGATGTAACTGCATTATATTTTGTTACTTGATTCATTTAATCTCGAATGCGTTGCAAGTGCTTGAATGCACGCTTGGCGTGATTTTTTCTCACCAATACAAGTGTTTACATAAGCATTATTGACCGATTAATAATTGTGTATTTATTTTAGTGTAAATAAAGTTCCTTATTATTTCAAATATGTTGTTTCTTTTTTACCATAAATATTCGAATTGTATTATACCGTGAAAGATATTAAATCATCATTGTGAAACTAATGAATTGAATTATTGAAAATGTTATATAGTAAAATTTCATAAATGTGCTAGGAGTAATTGCATGTTTTTAAAATTTTTTATTAAGATCTAAAAAGAAACTAGTGGATATTCTAAACTATTAAAGAAAGAAATGCTATCGTTACAGATAAAAATGTTGTCTGAATGCAAACATTTATTAATAACTTGCGATATGCACCTAAAATACCCTGAAATCCTCATTTTCGTAAAAATTTCGAATTTTCTTATTATTTTGTATTAAATCAACACATTTAAGATTCCAAAAATGATTTAATTTTGTTTCTGTGGTAGTTAGAAGCAAAGTTACCGCAAACACTATAAACCAGAAGCAAAATATTTAAAACTGATACTTACAAGGATACTTAAAACCGAGTTCGGAATGAGATTTTGTATAATGATAGTATACATTTAAAATGTTCATTAATGAAAATATTGCGACTCAATAGTAAACCTTAAAACTTTCAAATTAGCGTATATACTAATAATGTGTTACCCGAACGAGCGCTCGAGTAGTGTAGTAGTTAGGGCACTGGTGTAGCATGCAGGATACCTGGTTTCGATTCTGAGCTAGTGTTTTTTTTTTTTCTAAATTATTTCAAAATAATTTTACAGTTTTAATTAATATCTTTTTCATTTTTTATGCAAAAATAAATATTATTCAGAATATTTAAGTAAAAAAAAAGACTTGGGTCACTTTTATAATCTGCTTTTATTATAAAAAGTTTTTTTTTATATATCTGTATGAGATAATGATAAAAGTGTTGAAAAAGTGATAATGAAAAAGAACATGTAATGTAAAATTAAAATATGTTTTGGGTAAAGAAAAGAAATAAAATGTTTACTTAAAGAAGAAAAATATTCACTTTTAATTAATGCACAAAAACAAAGCAAAAAAGTAAACATAATTTAAATCGATAAACTCGGCTACTGATGTAAAAAAGAAAACATTATTTTCGAAACCAGTTTGCTTAATTTTCAAAGAATGAATATATATAATTTAGGAAATTTTAACTTGAAATGAAAACCGACTGGACTCAATGCCGGGAAGCAAAATGTTGAGCGGCAGTATTTGAGAATGCCAAGATTTCCGATATGGCGCCATAAAAGGCCAGATTTCTCACAAGTCATATGGCTCATGCTGCATACACTAGTTTAGACTAGAAACAAGCAACTTGCTTCCTCCATTTATATATCAGCTCTATGGTCAAAATTTATAGTTATTTACAATTTAATTAAAATTTTAGCACCACTTGGCATTTTACAATAATTTCTGATTAGTCAAAAAGTAGAAAATTAATCCACTATTAAACTGAAGATAGATATTCTTTTTTCACAAATTACTTATTTAGTAAACAATCTATTATTTCATAGATATATTGATTGTACAATAACACAATAAACTTCACAATAAAACGATCATTTTATAAACTGAATAGGATGGGAAAAACCAGAATATCAAATGAATGGTTATCTAGATAATATGTTTGGCAAAAAATCTGATCTTTCTTCAACAATTTATATACATTGTTACACTGATTGATTGTTAATACATATCACCTAAATAAATAAATGTAACAATCCAATAAGTTTACTTTTCTCTTTTATGTTTTTTCTTGATTCTTTTGCTATACTTGGATGAACTATCCTGTGGGGAAAAAAATAAAATAGCTTCATTGAATAAAGGGGAAAAAATCTTGTACAACAGACATTTAATTATCTAATCCAGTTTAAAAAAGTAATAATCTGTCATAAAACAAGAAATAATTTACTTTGTCATAATTCATTATGCATGTATCTGCTATAATCCTTCTATGTGCCACATGCATATAGAATGCATGTGGCACATGCATGCACAATTTAAGGCAAAAAAAAAAAAAAAAAAAAAAAAAAGGTTTTAGTTTTTTTTTATTTTAAGCTTTTCTTCTGTAATTGTTAAACATTAGAAAATTTATCCCAAGACGTAAATTATTAATAATTAACAATAATGCAATTAATTTAATCATGATTTTTTTTTCTGCACCATATTTTTAAAACATACATTTTAGTTTACATCAAAAACTTGTAAAATACTACTCTGTTTCAAGAAATAAGAAAAATGAATGTGAATGGATTTTGGTGTAAAAGGAGTATTTTTAATAGTATGGGTGGTGTATGAAGTCAGTTTCTATTTGAATTCTATACCACCCAGATTTTTGTTACTCAACTTGCTCATCTGCAATTTTAGATTGGATAATTGATAGTATACTGTATACCATAAAAAATATAAGAAAGTTAACTATCAATTTAATGCATAAACTATAATTTGTTGATCTTGTATATGATTTTTTTAAATTCATTTTTCAAATGAAGTTATTTGAATGAATCAATGAGAGCAAAAAAGAAAACTGAAACAATAATTAAATAAGAAATTACAAAAAAGTAGAACAATAGTTGGCACTTTTTAGTTACCCAGTGCATATGAAATAAATCAACAAATAATTTAGACCAGCATCAAATAAATGTCAATATAACCTGCTGCACTAACTTTCATACAAATCTTTGCAAGCTTATGTTTGCTACCTTACTTTGCACATGTTCCATAATCAAGATCGGAGGAAGAAGATTCGGACAAAACTCATTTCCATCCAAGACGCCAACGAAGATGGTCATGTCAACATAATGAAAGAAAGGCCTTCGACCAGCAACATCATTGTTAGGAATAAGTGCTCCATTAACTCAACTCACTCACCAATTTTCATACAAACCTAATGCTACAACTTTTTGGGGGGCACAGATCTAAATTATTTGATGAATTTTTGCTTATTCCCGGCTAACCTAGAAGTACCCAATAGCTAGAAGAGAAATTAGATTCATACATACTGAAATGGAATACAGGAATAAAAGTGGCCCAGATTCATCTAGAATTTTAGTTTTTTTAAAAATTATTTTTTATAATCCAAAATTCTTGGATTGGGTATATATACCAATTCAGAATTCCAACTCTTCCCCACTGTTTTTTAAAAATTAAATAGAACAATCAATCCTTTTCATAAATGATAAAAATCAAAAATACACATAATTTTCTGAAATGTTGCAGAGGAATATAAGCTAATTTTAATGAGTAAAATCCCCCCCCCCATTTAGTTAATTAATAAATTTCCTTGAAAATATAAATATGTATGCATAATGAAAATTTTAATATCAAATCAATATTTGGAATTAATTGAAATTAAATCAGATTTTTATTCCATTACAGATTTTTCAAATATGACTAGAATCAATCTCAACACATATATTAGATAACTACAAGAAAAATAGCTATATGTCTTTTAACTTGTTTTACAAAAGGAATATTATATTTTCTATTGAGTAAGTCCAACCATTACTAAGTTACTCACCATTTCATTTTTGACATACAAACAAACATGGGATTTAAAAAAATGGAACCTGAGTAGCTAGAGGAAAATTTAATAAGACCTGTACCATATTTTTAAGATATGATACAAATTAAAGTATGACACCATTTTTACCACATGAAGAAAGCTAAATAAATGATAAATTTTCTTCTAGAGATTTGTATAGTAAAAAAAAAACTTACACCATGTTTTTTGTGTCCATTTGAATACTTGTCATGCTTCTTTTTCTTAGATTTCTTATGCTTGTGCTTATAACTTCTAGCTTCATCCTGTTATTCATATATTCACAATGTACAAAGGACATTCGGATTTGATAAAAAGGGAAAAAATAACACCAATTAAAACAACATTGCAGACAAATTAAACAGACTGCTAGCATATTCCTAAGTTAAAATAATAATAATAATGTGATCTTATAAAAAGTTATGTCAACCATAAAACTAATTATTATCAAAGCCATAAATGAAACCTTTTTTTAAAAAATTATCACTTTTTATCATTTTTAACAGTTAAAATTCTTTATTTTATTCAAAAATGGATGGAAAATTCTAGACAATACCAATCTTTTAAATCGTTCTATAGCAGTCTTCTGCATTACTTTTAAAAACACTAAGCTTAACATATGTAACACTTATTAATAACTTCTTCATCTCTTCACATGCACACACACACACATAAAATCAAATCCATGAAGTTTATTATGGAGATTTTTAATTTCAACAAAAGAAACTGACCACCAGCAAAATACATTTTGGGTTTAAAATAAAAATTCTTGGTTCATAGAATGCACACATATCTTATAAAAATTTATTCATGATTTTGATAAAATAGAAGTATCTCAAATATTAATTACATTTTCTATTGGGAAGGCTATAAGCTCTGCAATTTAAACAAGATTTTAACAGAGAAGTTTAAATTCAGCATCTTTTTAAAAAATTATTATTTTGGCAAAAATTTTTTCCATATTCTTTTATTTTTACAAAGCTCTAGCAATGGATTTCCCCCTTCCAATAATCCTACTACTTTGCAAATAAAAATTTAAACATGTTACTAATAACTAGAATGATATTTATAAAGAATAAAACATATGAAACTTGAACTACTTATTAGTATATGCAATAGAAAAATTTTCTAAGAATTTTTCTTCTAAAGAGCAATTTAATTTTTTATTTATATTCCAGCATATAATATGAAGAAAATCATATTAAAAATGAAAGAACATTAAAGAAATTATATATATTTTTTTGGGATATTTGAATATGCTTGAAAGGAATAAAAAAATGACAAATAGCTTATTTACTAATTAAAATTTGAAAAATGCTGCATATAAAATTTTTGTACAAATTTGTATAAATTTTTTTATCAGAATTTGATTTTTGTAAAATTAGGCTTGGAGATAGAAAATTCTACTTAAGGTATTCTTTAATTTTAGCATTAAAGTATTTTTAGTTGTGTTTCTATTTTTTTCCTCCTTAAGAAATATTATAGCTGTATATTGCAAAAAAACTATTTGCTTTAAAAAATTCTTGCTTATTTTTTTTAAATTATCATTAATTTTTTTAAAGAATATTTAATTTTTTCTTATTTTTATTAATACTGGCTATTATAAGTATATACATACCTCTGAGTTATCCTCTTTAGATCTAGAACTAGATGAAGATGATGAACTTGATGACTTAAGAAAAAGACTTGTGTTATAAACAGAAATTTCATAAGCAATAAAAATCATATATTTTTTAAATAAAAAAGAGAAAATAAATGAGTAATTAAATTAACTTTTTAAAATTGGTTTAATTTAACAAACAAGCCACAGAAGAAAAATAATTTTTAAATTAAATAAGTTACATGTTAATTTATAAACTTATTTATTATCTAAAAAAAGGGGGAAGGCATTTATTAAAATGTCTTAATGGTTAAAAAAAGGGGGGGGGGACTGAAACAAATAAAAAAAATCAACATTCTTAACTGCAAATTTTACTTTTCTAAATGTTTATCACTGTAATTACTAATATTGCATCGTTTAAGAGAATACACTTCAGAACTCAATTGTAAACTTAAAAATTATACTTTTGTTTTTAATACAAACTTAATTAAATAAACAGTTCTACTTGTTCCAGTGATATCCAGTTCCATACTGAGAATAATGCCATTTTTAAATCATTTTTATTAATATTAATCATTACATCGCAGAATTTTAATGACTTTAAAATCAAGTTTTTTTGTTAGTCATTTCATAAATAAGATATGTCAGTGCTCAAACTATTCCCTTTTTTTTTTAATGGATTGTTATCCTATTAGAACATCCAATTTACCTAAGCAATTAGAAACATGGATAAACTCAAAATATTATCTTCAAGTGTTAGCTTTAGCTTTTAGTCTTCCATTAAGAAAAGATAAGAACTTTTTTACACAACAAAAATGATCACCATTACATCACCATGAAACATACAATAAAGTTTTGATTGAATTTTTTTTTCCTTATCTAACACCATACTAATAGTACCACAAGCTTTTGACCAAGTAAACTGAACATTTTTAAAATTCTGAACTGACTGTTAATTATATGTACTATCATGCACACAAAAGTCTGGTATGTAATTAGTTAGTTCCAATTTCGGTTTAGTCTTCATTTTCTTCTATATCATGATTGGAGATTATTAGAGAACACATTGTAAAGGTTGAGAGTTCATATTTGGCTTTAATTAATTTACAATTTGACTGGAAGAAGTTTCAATAAAAGATACTGTGGACAAGACAATATTTAAATCACTTGCAACAGCCATTCCTTTTTTCTTCTTTTCCTCCTGTAAGCAAGCATATACTCTAAACTGTTTTTGTCTGCTATTTTGAACATTTCATTAATGCTACAATTTGGTTTTTGGATTTTTGCAGCAGTTCGGAAAGCTAAACTTTTGCTAATCTGCCATTCTGTAAGAATCACAACCTTCAGGTATCTTATTTCTTTTTAGATTTTAATAAAATCAGAAATACCATATAAAGTCTCAACAGAATAAACAGTATATATATAAAAAGACAAATTTTTCTAAATGGAAAATAAAAGTCGGAAACAGAATAAATTTTAACTGAATGGTCCAAAAGAAGTAAAGTTATCATTTGAAATGCCAATGAGGAAAGTTATTTATTTTTATTTCTAACTCCTGTTTACTTTGGGTTTCTACTCCTGTTAATCATTTAATATTTTTGGCAAGAAACAATGATAGTTAGTGGTAACATTATTTTTTTTAATTATAAAATCAACATATGCACACAAAACATAAGAAAGGATAGAATTTCATACTAAGAATTTTTGTTTTTCTATTAGTATTTGATCATTTGACACTTTTTTGCAAAAAAAAAAAAAAAAAACAGTAACTAATATCAACATAACTTTCTAATATAACTTTTTCAAACTTAAAATACCTTGCTCAAAAAAAAAAAAAAAAATCACATTCTAGAAATTTATAATTTTGTCTAAATTTCATATAAAGCTAAGATTTTTAAATTCTACAATTTTTTAATAACATCAATTTTGTTTACCTTATTTATGTACCAGCATATTCCAGAAGCTTTATTTTTTTTAATCATTCCCCCGTCTTTATTTTATTAGAGCATAATTATATTGGATTAAATTATGATTAAAACAAAATGAAAATTTCTTGATATTATAATTTTATCCGTAAGTATAAAATCACTTAATGAATAATTAAATAAAGTGGAATTCTATTATGATGAGTCCATTTGTAAATAAAATTCCAAAGAAAGGCCAGAAAAAAAGGCCAGCAACTACAAATTTTAGAGAGAAAAAAATAACGAACATTAACACAAATAAGGAACATTAACACTATTACTTTTTACAGAAGAGAAAATTTAAAAATGGAAATTGACATGCTTATTAACATTCTGACAACCATCTTTTCTTTTCTTATAAAAAATAAATATAGATATTCTAAGAAATATAGAATATAGAAAAACTTTAAATGTGTCTTTGAAGACAATACATAAGATTACAGTATACAGATCAAATATATATATATATATATATTTCAAGAAAAATAAATCTCAATGAATCTGCAATTCTGTTTAAAACTACATCAACTAAGTACAACTAAATGAACACAGCCACTCACCCGCTTTTTCTTTCTTTTCTTTGATTTCTTTTTCTTTAAAGAAAGAATATTTTCTTATATAAAACATTTAAATTCATTTTTTTTCAATTAAAATAATAAGATAATAACAATGACTAACATACCTCACACGATGAACTTTCTCCAAGTAATTTCTCTCTGTTGCGTCTGAGTTCTTCTCGAAATTTCTATACAATTAATAAAAAATCATACTATTCTTTAACTCTAGTTTCTTATAACTGTATTTTTAAATAAATCAAATAAAAAACATGCCTTAATATTCAATAAAGGAAAATAACTAGAAAATGGATTCATTGTTTGTAAATGGAAATTTGAGACAATATACTAAACATACTTCATTCATCTTTTCCTCCCAAGCTGCAAGTGTTTTAGAGCCCTCTTTTTTCTTTTGTAATATTTCTTTCACTTCTTCCCTAAAGTTGGTTTCATAGCTTTATCAATACTTTATATAAAATTAGTACATTTATAAGCATCAAATATGTTATTATTACAACAACATAGACTTGATCAGATCAAAAAATTCTTTCGCCATAAAATATTAAAAATGTATAGTTTACAAAAATGTTATTCAAACTTCAGAAAGAAAACACAAATTCATCAGTCAAAAAACATATCCTGTAGTCATAAATGATTAAAAGACAAAAGAAATAACGAAGTAGGCCATATAATGCTAATTTCTAGCCACATTTCCTAAACAACAAAATTTGTTTCTTTTTCTTCCAGATATCTGTAGTAGAAGCTTAATCATTATAGCAAATATACTACAATGAGCGGTTTTCAGTGAAAAAACAAACTGTTAACAAATTTATGGCAAAAAAGTCATTAAAGACAGTTTTTACAATGGAATGCACCTAATATTTTTTTCACAGATTTAATATACACGAAAAATTAGATTTAGGGTAGATAAAATGTCTATACTGGAAATGAGCAGTTGTACATTCAAAACCTCCTTCACCAAAGATTTGTTATGAGTCATGATAAATCATGATAAAAGTAAATGCCCACGCAAAGCAAAAAGTAACAAACGGATAAGGAACATCAATGAAAATGAATAAAAGTAGTTATATTCAGAAAAATGATGCTGAAACATGTTGTCTCACAAGGGTATATATAACTATTTCATTGATATTCCTTAACCATATCTTAATCTTGAATTGATGTATCACAGTGGCAGTCACAACACTGGTCCTAAAGACTTTTAGACCCAATATTATCTGTATTGAATGTAGATCAGATATATGTTTAATCTATGAGGATGAAATGCTTGTCTACTGGTATGAAAAAAATTGAAATTGGAGAAAAAATTCCAGAAATTTTTATCTCGATGAAGACATTAGAGAGAGGAGTTCAGCTAAGTATCACTTTTGTCAAGTGGTCTCAACTCAAAATTATGTGATTTATTTAGAAGTACCCTTTGGATAGTTTCAAAACTGAATGTAAATATAATTAAACTAATGGGAAATCAGAAACTTCCAGTATCTACAAACTAATACTTACAACTGAAAGAAAATAGAAATGTAAAAAGCCAGAAAAGAAAGAAAAAATCAATACAAAAGTATGATTGGTATTAGCCATACGAATGTTAAGCATTAAGACAAAAAGAATTTTGGTATAAAATATCTTTATCAAATTAAAAATTTAAGCAAAAGAAGCTATATCTAAAAATGTTTCCAATCTTTTATTTCATATATAAATATATTCAAACTGTAACAGTTCATATAAATTATATAAAATAAATTGGTTTTATTTGAATCTTTACCATGAAGGACGATCTCTGTTCATGTAATCTCGTATAGAAGGTCCTCCAGAAGAAATTGGCCCACGAGCTCTGGCCATGGCAATTGGATTCATAAATGCCTAAATAGATAAATATCATAAAAAGATAAAAACATGTCTAATTTAAATAACAACTTATTTCAAATAATAAATACAAAAATAATATGATATAATTAATTTTATAAAGCAGAAAAATGCAAAAAGGGAAAAAAGTGGCTATAAAATAATTATTGACAAAATAAGCAATGCAAAGCATGATTAAAGAAGTACTATACACTATAAAGTGAGTATATTTAGCCACCATCCAGATGATTTGTAAAGTCCTCACATATATTTATGATTTTAAATTATTGAAGAAAAAATCAATCAATCTATACGAAATTCAATGGATCAGAAATTCTGTTTTATTTATAAACTCCAATGAAATTTCATGTACAACAGATTGATTAAAAGTACAACTTTTTGCCCAATAATCTAAAACATTTTGACAATCTATATGAAGATTTTAATAAACATTAAAATTTTTTTCTTCTTTCCTTAAAGTTTGAAAAAGTCTTAAACTGTTCTAAATTAGATGCCCCGCCCCAGCTTTGAATATTTATCTAAAATTACTCATAATTTATATAAAAAAAAGGAGTCATGATAATTAGATTATTTGGAAATAAGACATTAACACATGCAACTGGCAAACTTTACAATTAAACATCATGGTGAACATTAGTTAAGAAAGAGCTCATTAACATATAATCTTTGGTAATGAATCACCAGCATATGGTTAATACATAAGTATTTATTATTTTCTGTACTATAAAGAAAGAAATATATTATTATAATATAATGAATGAAATATTTATAAAAATAGCTCTTTTGCAACTACTGGTTGCCAATGATATGCAGTTTATATTAAATATTATCAACAGCATATAGTTAATACACAAATATTTAGAATCTTTCATTGAAAATAAAAAAGCTTAATGTTTTATAGAACTTCTAAAAAAACTGTTAACATTCAAAAATACAGACCTAAAACAACCAAATTTTACAATAAATAAATAAAATAAAAAATAAAAAGGTGAGACTGAATATCACAAAGACATTTTCATAAAATTTCAATTAGAAATGGAGTAAAATGTTGACATTTTTGCCATAATTTTTAAAAATATTTTTAATGGCTAAATAATTTTTTTCCTTGAATTTTGACAACTTAAAAAAATTCTTTTACTTGATTTTTAATAAAAGAGTACATTATTGTAATTCAGTTCATATTCTTTTCATTATTTCACCGCATATTTAAACAAATAATAGTTTTATATTAATAAAATTTTTTAACACAAGTTTTTAATGGCACTATGACAACACAGATTCAACTTTATTATGCCAATTCTCCATTATCAAGAGTATTATAAATATCTATACATAAGAGATTTAATTAAATTAAGCATATCCAATGAACTAGCCGATAGTAATTAAAATTCTAAGCAAATTAACTTGTCATAGTATACATTATATATGGAGATTCATAAATCAATTTATTAATGCATAACACAATTCATTATTTATGATATAATTCTATTTTATTAAATTCTTTTTCACCTAAATATTTTCGCTGATACTTGAAATATAAATCAATATTTCTGAAATTTTATTATTGGTACCTCTTACTGATTCAAATAAATATATTTTGCTTTATTATCTTTTAGACATCTCCTCAAATTTTTATTGAATTATATAATAATCAAATTATTGTTTTAATTTGATGAGAAGAAATGCCTAACACTATCGAATTGCGAGTATTCCTGTCACAGTGAAAATCGATATTTGAACGGAAAAAACACGTTTCTCTTAATATATATACTACATGAATTCTCAAACTTTGTCCATTTCCCTTAAGTATTCTGAAAAATGACAATTCTGGCCACATATTATTTTAAGAAATCTCAACTTACTAATAAGGAATGTTTATCAAAGCTTTTCTTTGCAAATCCAAAAGCTGGATTGCAATGTGCAAATGCGATAGAACGAAATCGAATATAATCACATATTATTTCTAACAATTCCATAAGCTGTCAGTGCAACAGTAAAAAGTGAACTACTTTACAGAATGATATAATGAATAAAAAGCACTGCATACTTTAATGATGAAACATCAAATAAATACTGGAAATACAAAAAAAACCCTCTCAGTATAAATTTCACTTATTTTCAAACTTAAAAGATAAAGAAAAGAAGAAAGCTTACATATCGTGTATCTCGTTTACCCATTTTAATAAAAATTGGCGTAAAAAATTTTTCTGCAAAAATTGTAAAGAATTCAGAATTAATAAATACTACATCACAGAAAATAAAAATAATAAACTCTGCACTTTCATATTTTGCTTGATACCAGTAGAAGGCGTACTTTACCGACGTTAACACATTTTTGAAATTTACTTCTTCTTCTACAATTTGACTGTAAAAATAACAAAACATTTTTTTAGATATCGTATCGGATATTTAGTAATATGAAAATATTAATTTCAAATAGAATTTTTTGATTTCAAATAAACCGTTTCGAATTCATTTTCCGAAAGCTCTAGTGTCTATCTATTTTACAGTTATTTTTCTTAACTGTTGCTCGTCTTATGTTCCCTCCTTTGGTGCTCTGAATTCATTCTTCACCTTTCCGGCGTCGTCGATAGATGGTGAAGAATCTTCATACGATATCCTTTTCAATCGAAAAATTTGATTGCTCTTTCTTAGAGTTTTAACATTTAAATTATTTCCCAAAAATGAGAGCAAAGGTAAGTTTGTTTATTTTTAATGTAATGCTATTCGTAAGAAATGTTTGAAGAATAAATGATAAACTTAGTTTTTGTAGCGTTTCAGTTCTGGACGAATTTAAGTTAAAATTGTTAAATTTAGAGGAAATATTTTATTACGTTGTACAGGATAATGTATCGTAATCGAGCTAATAATGTTTTAAAGAAGTTTGAAAATTTCTGTAAAATTTATTGCACCATACGCAACCACGTGGCATATATGCTGTTCCCTTGATTTATCCAAGAGAATTTTAGAAGTTAATTTGATAAGCATATAAATTTATAGATTCATATTCTTTTGATATTAATATGAGAAAACAATAAATTGTTTTTAATTAAATAATATAATTGCATTTACAGTTCAACTGATCATGCAATTGAAATCAAAGTTTATTTCATATTGAATAAATTAAGAAAATAACGTTCTTGTACCCTTTTATAGTGGAGAAAGAAGAGGATGCGAAGGTTGAAGAGGAAACGTAGGAAGATGCGTGAAAGATCAAAGTAGATTGGATCTACAAGTTGGTAAGTGTTGGTGAGAATTTTTATTTGTAAATTTGAGAGAATGAATTTGCTGCCTTGAACGTTTTTAAAATTTAATTGGCTGATATTAAGAATATTTGAAGATGAATTATGTATATAGTAGTATAACTTTCTGTTGCGAACAAATCGTATAACAAAATTAATATTTGTTCGTGTTTTAATAAGATTCCATTGCATCATAACTAATCTGAGCGAAATAAACTAGCTGGCTTTGTATAGAACTCGCCTTGTTTATGGTGAGGCGTATTCACCACAATGGCTTAAATTATATATTAGACAATGAAACGAGAAAAGGATACCAAGTTAATTATATATTAACAAATAAATAATTTAAATTTAGAGTACTATTCAAATGTTGGCTAGAATTTTTGCTCAATTTTTAATATTGTATATTGTCGGAATCAACTGATGCGCAAGATTAGAATTTTAAAAAAGTAAAAGGACACATCTGAAATTGGTTGATTGAGTTTAAAATAATTCCAGAGTAATCTCATTTAATTCTAACTAAAAAGTGTCCATTTTACATTGTTAATGGAATGAAAAGCCCTAAAGTTCATACTAAACACCACTGGAAATGAAAATTGCATTTATTAGCATGATAAATTAAACAAAATTAAAAAGTAGCGTTTATTTTCCTCCCTGCATGTTGATTTATTCCATACTGCAAAATCAGAATACTGCCATATTTGTGAGAACAAATTTAGCACATTGTATCCTAGTCAGTAATTTGAGGGTCAATGAAATTTATAGAACCTGTGTATATGCATAATAGAAAAAAAAATTCAAATGTGATTGTTAGAAACGATTCAATTATTAAAACGATAAGATTTTTGTCATTGTTTTAAATATTTAAACTTGTGTGTAAGCTTGTTTTACGAGTCTAGGTCAATATTTTATAATTAGATTAACAAATTTCTTAATAAGTAATTTTTAGACAAATTATAATGATGGTGTTAGTCTGATATTGAACAAATATTAGCTTAAAAATTATATATCGATTAGATCTTGATTTTTTCATGCCTGAATGTAGAAATATATTGTTTACAAATTGAAATTTGTGTGAATTTTATCTTGGAAGTTGAAAAGTTGAAATGATTTTTTTTAGTGATCAGATTTTTATTAAATTACTGATCATAATTTAATACTTCATAAAAAAAACAGTTATGATTGTCTGTTTTTGATAAGAGTGATGTTACAGTAGTTTGGTGAAAGATATATATATATTTGTTTCCTCTTGCAGCATGTTCCATGTGGTGTTTCAGCTCTCTAAAATGAAGACTTCATAATGTCGGAAGAAATGCTGATGATTCCTGTGGAAATTTTTTATATAATGAACTTTTTGTTTATATTTGCTTGTTTGAGATCAACATTTCAAACTCATTAAAAACCTCTTCACCAACAGTTTTGTTGTTTGTCTTTTTCAGTAAAAATGCATGCAGCTGTTTTCTGTTTTAGAAATATAAGTAGGAATATTTAGCTTTGAATGTAAATGTCTGCAATAGATTATGATTATTTCACTTTAGTTTAATGATTTTTTAATCATTCTTGTACTTTAAAACAAATGTACATAGTGAATTCTGTAATATTTTGCATTCAGGTATGAAAATAGATTAAAATTTTGTTTTTAATTATCTTATTCCCTTATCTTTTACTGGTAGCTTGGTAAAACCTCAATTTATTAATCAAGTTTTTAAAAAAAAATTGGAAGAATGCATGTACCTGATATTTTCTGATAGGGAGGAATATTTCATTGCTTCAAGATACTTTAAAATATATACTTAGCTATCTATTCTTTAAAAATGTTCTCTATAGTAGTAATGAAAGGACTTTCTGAAATGTTAAATAAGATGAAAATTTGATTTAGTGGTATTAAAAAAATTTGAGAAATTTCTTTTATGTGCTTATTATTGCATTAAATAAACATGATTTTGACCTAACTTTCGATTAGTATTTTGATAAATTGCTCAGCAATTTATTATTGACTTACAAGTTTACTAGTAACTTAATTTTATAAAGATTTTTAACATTGTTAAAATTAGTAGGAAAGACACATTTTTAAAATAATTTTTCTTTTTAAGATGGCCTAGCTAGATTCACCACTTAAAGTAGTAATTTCTATTGTTAAAACATTAGATTTAAGATATAATTAATTGTTTGACAATAAGTATTTTCAAACTTTTTGTAATTTTGTAGATTGATTGCTGGGGATGTGTAAATGATTGTGGAAAAAGTGGTGCAAAAAGATATTTTGAAGTTGATTAAAATTGAGTTATTCTGCTATTTTGGGTCAAACATTCTATTAGAATAATGCATATTAATTTTTGTCACTACTAGTAGTTATGACATAGATTCATTATATATATGCAAAATGTTTCCTAATAGTTGAATTCAATATGTAACCTGGAGCTTGATATAAACAAGCGTAGAAGTGCTTTTAAACTATCCTTCCTTGACTTTATACTCAGTAGCTATTTTTAATAAATTGGAATTAATCTGATTAAACCACTGTTTTTATATAAAATACATAGTAAGAATTTCTTAAAATGTAGAAAATTATATAAGAATAAACTAAACAGGTGAAAATTTTAACTTTTTTAAGGATTTGAAACTGATCTTTGGTTATTTTATCCTTTTAAGAAAAAAATGCTCAACTAATATTCGTTAAACATGACTTTTTTTACACATTATTTGTATGAATTTATTTAACCTCTTGGTTATATCTTGTTAGGATCACTTATTTCTATGTACAGAAGATAAAAAAAATTACTGAATTTAAATATTTTTCATTGAATAAAATATGCTGTCAATGTTTTAAAACAAATTAAAATATTAAATTTGATGTACAAGGAAGCTCGAATTTTTCAAAATGACTTCATTTAAAGAGTAGTGGGCAGAGAGCAGGTTTTTATAGTGGTATTGCATACAAAATAATATTTACAAAAATACGAAGTGAACTATTGAATACAAAAACAATGCAAGTTCTACCTATAAAAAATCTTGCATATAATCATGCAGGGTTTTTAAAATTGTGAAGAAAGATGCATGATCAAGATTTAGATAACAAATACAAAAAAAAAAGACACCTTCCAATGAATTTGATAATGTCTAAGGTACCTTTTTAAATATAGTTTACATGTTTTTTTGTGTACTACAGCTGCTGGATAAAGCTGTCCCTAAGTTTTTTCCAGTACAATAGTTCATTGCAATACTCAAGTCATCTGGTAGATAGAGGGAAAACAATAAAAAGTAATGCTAATTTTCAAAGGTTATATATATTTAGTTAATCTAGATCATATCTAAATATATGGCCCAATCATCTGATACAAGATATTTGTATTATTTTAATATTAGGTTTGCCATATTTTATAAAATCCATAAATATATATAATCCTATGCACATTGTTTTCTGCTTTCCAAGATTTTTCTTTCAGCAGCATGACTGAGTGCCTAAAATACAAATAATTAAAGGTTAACTTGCTATAATTATAGATGTGTTTTGTAAATTTTATGAAGGTTTTTTTCTTTTTATGGTTGCAATAGCTGTTTTATTAGGTAAATTTCAAAAAAAAAAAAAAAATGTACCTGGATGTTAAAAAATTTCTCATGTGGTTTTATTGTAATTATAAAACTATTTATTAAGCTTTTATCTGCATCTTGTAATGCTATTTAACCTGCAAGGTAATGTCTTTGTTAAGCATTTAATATTTACTCCCATTGAGTCTTATATAGACTTATTTGTTTTAATGCCAATTTTCATCTAAGCTAGTTTCTAGAAACATTTATTAGCTATGAACAGAATTTTTATGGGATAATACAAGATTATTATGCCCAGATACTCTTGAAATTATAATTGTTACTTCTTACGTATAGCTGACCACCCCGCCACTACTGAACGTAGCAGTATTGACAGGATTTGTTGTGGCAGACTGCATATAATTATTGTTATTATGGTGGAACACACCTATATTTGTAACAATCTTAAATTTTGTTTTATTTTTATTAATAGTTGGGTCCATCTTCCTTGTTTCATTCTAATGCAAGACAACAGCCTGTTTAGTTCACCTAATATCGAAATCATCAGGAACATTTAGCAGTTGGATTGCTCTTTGTGGAATATATTCGCTTGCACTTAATTGAGAATATCTTAAGTTTTTTTTCCTCCTCCCAGATCCAATATGCATGAGAGTGACTATTTTTAGACATTTTACATATTTACAGTTGTATTTGCACTTTTTATTATAAAATGCTAATCATTTCATATTACTTGAGCTATAATATAGCAGGTCTTTTATCCCCATAATTAATATGATTTGATTGTAATTTATTGGCTTTATTAGGCCAAAATATTTTGGAATATAAAACCAAGAGAAAATAGTTAAAACTTTTATACTAGAAAATTATATGCAATTGATAAAAACTTAAAAAATTAGTTTTGAAAGTTCTCATGGATATATTGAAAAAAGGGGAAAAAAAAAAAAACCTTTGTTTTAATTTCTCATTACACATTCAGGAAGTATATGTTAGCAGATGTGAGACACCCAGATAATGTAGATAAAATTTCCTAGTAGTAAATAGTTGTGTGTAAAATGCTTATGACTTGTACTTGCAATGATAAAGCTGTATTAAATTTTCTTTTAAGAAAGGTGGTCCATTATTCAATAATGGATTTAATTGTATGCAGTTAACAATCATATTTATAAGACTCGTGTGACATGACAGATATCCTTGAAAAATATCTAATATTTTAATTTCCTTCAAGTTTATATATAAATTAATTACATTTTAAAACAATTTTGTTACTTTAAAAAATTATTTTCTGATTTTATATATAATAGAACCTCAATATCAATTTTCCCCAAAATTCTTTACGAACAAATGGTACCACAATATTGGGAGTAAAAATTTATTTATATTAAATCGGATAACTAATGGAAATATTTAAAGGAGGCATTATCACTTAAACAACTACGATGCACAGGAAATCAAAAATTTAATACATTTGGAAGTGAAAGTAAAACTGATTACAAAATTCCAGTTTTACTAACAAAAATGCATGGAGCAAGAAATTAATGATTATCAAATAATGTATCAATAAAGAATAAAAAGTACCAATGTCACTGATGTGAGCATGTTACCAAGAAAGATTACCAACATCCAAATTTTTCTATTTTTATAAATTTATTTAATATTCTAGATATTATAATGGAAACTTCAATGAATCAAAAAATTCTTTTAAATACATCTTTGTTTTTTTAACTCCACTAGTTGCTTTTTAAAAAGTCTTTCAAATAAGTGGCAGTTTTGTTATAATTAAGTGAAAGAAAATTTGAACTTCTAATCTAAAAAATCCAATTTTGATCACTTATTTTCCAAGTATAGAAAAAGTATTGTAATCATCAAAAAATTCAAACTCGAGATTTAGACAAATCTCCGCATTAGGACAATCATTCAAAAAATTATGACTGCTCTGAGCTAGATAGATAAATATGGTGTATGGTTTTTTTAATACCAAATTTATAGATCTCGATCAAATTTTGAGCAAAATACAAGGTGTGACCATCTGTACTTGCAGAAATTTGTTTACGTGATAACTTAAATATATCAAATTTGTAATATGATTTTGCGACTATATTTGTAGATCTCTGCCAAATTTTGGTTTCAACTGGATGGGGGAAGCACGCAAAGACACCCATTAAGGATATAATGATAAATTGAGCAAAATGGATAAAATCATGTTAAACATTAATCTTTCATAATTATAAGGTGTGTTTCAAATTTTTAGGGACACCATATAAAAACATAAAATCGAAATAATTTTTACCTAATATCTGTAAAAACTTCTTTGAAAAACATGAACATTTAAATATAATAAAAAAATGTAAAATACTTAAATATCAATGCTAATAAAAGAAAATAAAAAAAAATGCCAAATTTGTGTTTCAAATTTTTAGGGACAGCTAGATGAGATGGTATATAAATTCCAGTTAAATCTTTATTATTGTTCATTTTCATTTACTACCAGTTGTTTTAATAACTTAAAAAGCTTATATTAAAAACGTCCGCGTTAGTACCTAATTTTTTGCCGAAGAAATATGGCTAAAGGTAAATGGTTATCAGATCTTGAAAAAGGCAAAATAAAAGCTTATTGCAACGAAAAAAAGTCTTTGAGAAAATATTCAAAACGTGCCGTGGAAAATTATGTGAAGCAGTTAAATGGGAAATCAACTGCCATTCAAAAGTGAGGACCTAAGCCAAAGCTCGATTAACGTACCCGCAGGAGAATTATTCAGAAATGTGTAAATGGAAAATCATCAGTACGAAAAGTAACAAAAGAATTGAAACTGGGATGTTCTTACACTACTGTTTGGATGTCAATCAAGAGCAATAAAACATGAAATATGGGAAAAAGGCTTGCAAACCACCACTTGCCAAACAACACAAATTACAACGTTTATCCTGGGCAAAGGAATACATGCATTTCAAAGATGAGTGAATAGAAGTCATGTTCAGCGACATAAGAAGTTTAATCTAGATGGGCCAGACGGTTACTGGAATGATCTAAGAAAAGAACCAGCGATTTTCTCCAAAAGGCAAATGGGCGGTGGATCTGTTATGATTTGGGGAGCTTTTAGCTTCAATGGTACATGCGAACTGGCATTTGTGAATGAAAGAATGGATTCTTATCGATACCAAGAAATGTTACAAACACATTTACTTAATGCAGGACCTGAAATATGTGGTCCAAATTGGACTTTTCAACAGGATAATGCATTTATCCACAGCTCAAAATCAACAAAAAAATGGTTTAGAGAATACAATGTGAAAGTTATGGATTAGCCAGCTAGAAGCCCTGATCTAAAACCCATTGAAAATCTATGCAGTCTTTTGGCAAGAACAGTTTATGAAGCAGGGTGCCAATTTCATTCGAAAATGCAACTTCAACAAACAATAATGGATGCTTGGTATTCTCTGGATCCAACACTTCTTCAGAACCTAATATATTCCAAGCCAAACAGAATATATGATGCCATCAGAAAAAATGGTGCTAATATTGAACGGTAAAAAAGTTTAATTTGAAGTTTTTAATTCTATTGACCCTAAAAATTGAAACACAAAATTTGTACTACTCTTTTGTTTAGTTATTTCAAAGTTGAAATTTATTTGTTTAATCTAAATTATCTTACAATATTTATTTTGGTTACTTATCTAACTTGTTTCAGAAATAAATGTCAAATATTTATTATTTATGCTTTTATTTTCATTTTTACTGGTGTCCCTAAAAAATTGAAACACTCCTCATTAAGTCAATGCTGTACAAGACATTCCCTGCCCAAGGTTCAGAATTTTTCTATGGGAATAATGCCTTTATTAGAAAATATGCAAGAACATTTTGGGGAGATGCTCTGAAAATCCTTCTTATCAACTACTTGTTCAGACTTCTTTAATATAGAAACAACATTCAGTTTTTTATATTTAGAAAACTGAAAATTTCTATACTTATATTTTTTAGTAGAAATGTTAATACAACCCTTTTCTTAACTAAATATATTGAAAACACTAACATTTTTTGCTTATAATTCAAATTCTCTAAGATTTAAAAGTTCTCTATTTCCCTATACATTTTGAATTCATATACAGTCAAATGTTTTGTAACACATTTTCTTCTTGAAAGTTCTTTCAAGAACATTTTTCAAGACACTAAAAGTTTTTAAACAGTCAGTAAAAGCTTCAAGCATCCACTTTCTAAACCGTGCCAAAAATGATACAAGTCAACAGTCTCTCTAATAGAATGTTACATAACTTGGATAATTTTGGTTAATGAGAAAAAATCCCATTGGTACACATACAACAGGATTTTTGCAATTAATTTATAATTTTGATACAGAAAACTTATTTTTTAATGTCCTCAGCATAACAAATTATTTCTCATTTCAGTAGTTTATTCAGCAACAGTTACATTCTCTAAAGATTTGATTTACAAAGAAAATTCCAGGCAGCCTTCTCATCCCACTGACAAATCTCCAGATATATAATACACATTAGATTAAAAGATTCGTTTAAAATCTAATGTGAATGCTATTTTGCCACAACTAAACGAATTACTGAAAATATTGAAAATAATTGCCTTCATTTATGAAGTGAACTATATCATGAAAATTTTTTTGCAGCCAAAGAGAGGTGTGTGTGTGTGGGGGGGGGGGGTTGATACACATTTCTGACGAAATATTGATAAAGAATTTAAAATATTTCTCAAATTGAACTTTTTTCATAGAGCTATAAAATTTTTGTAAAATATTTCAAGCTATAGAATAAATAGGCTGTGAAGGAAGCCATAAATTTAGACTCAATTTCCCCTTTTCTTTCTCCATTCCAAAACTGAACGAGTCGATTCAGTTGCTTTGATTGCATAGATCATTGGATGATTTTGCTAGTAAAACATTTAACACTAGATTATATATGATATATTAACTGTTTGCACTCAGAAAAGTAATCCACTGCATAAGTATTCACCTAGTACAAGGGCTGGTTTATTGTTCCAAAAAATAAAGACATCTTTTTACTATTCTGTAGGTGTTTTTAACAAAAACACCAAAATGGTGCACCATTTTGAATTGTGAGCGTGAGGCTCCATCCGAGTGCAAAGTGTTTTATTTGTATGTCTCATAATGTATTAAGCAAAGATAAACGATGCAATTAAGAATGAGCATTTAGTTGATCCACAAGAGATCTTTTCAGCAGTCTTAAAGTCAGAGATTATTATCAGTAATAAGTTGTAATAATCCTGCTTGCCGAGAGAAGATTGGTGATTGACAGCACATCCCTTTCCATCATTTTTTACTTTCTCATACAGAAATAGAGAATATTAGTACAGGGTTAAGAATAGAACCATAATCTAAATATCTGAATCTTAATCGCAAGCTACTTCATAATAGTAACAGCAAAAAAAATAAATAAATCTTAATTAGATGTTTTTCTTATAAAATTTCTTGGAAAGTTATGCAATCTTAAAAAGATTTAAGTGAAATTTAAAACATATTTCTGAGAATTTTACATACAGTTCCAATATTTAACAAGATTCACATCAAATTTTGAACCAAATCTGTTAATAGTTAATCAGTTGCCAATCTTTACACAACCATGCATGCAAACGTGGGAAAAAAAAAAAAAAAAAAAGAACATTACCTTGGAGAAATAAAATTTAATATGCAATGATGTCACTAAAATAGAAGTTTTGCATCAAATTTTAGCCATAATCAGTTGAAAAAAGTATCCAATATACACATGTTTTCACCATATTACTAAACATAAAATGCTTATATGTGGGTCTTAAGTAGTAGGGGAAACCTTTAAAAGAAATGCAATATCATTGAAATCCACATATATGTAAATGCAAAAAAAAAAAAAAAAAAAAATACTATTATAAAATATTTTTAAAAATATTTCTGAACACTTAGCATGCCGTTACTATTTATCTCAGTTCACTTGCAGCGCCAAGCCACCCTAGAGTGGTGAATGAGGAAATTCCTGGGTCTATACTAGGTTTTCACACAAGCTCGATCACGAAGCAGATTTTCTACTATTAAGCAGGAAACAAAATCTTAATAAGGATTATTGCTCATATTTACCTCCTAATAAGTTAATGTGATTTAACAGTGCAATTTTATAACTTTAATAATATTGTTTGCATTAATGTAATCATAATTTGATACATCTGAGCTTTACAATCGTTTAAAAACAAATACAATCCACTTCATTTATCGAGATAGAGAAACAAACAAAATAATGAGCTAACTTTAGTAGTTCTAATTTCTAAAATTTACCTTGTAAAGTATTATACCAATTCTTTATATGTTATTTACATACATTTTCTAATTAATAAACATTAACAAAGTTTGATCAATCAATTAAACTGGTTGGAATTATGATCCTACCTTATGTATAGATTAAAAATTTCTCCATATTAATGTGTTTTAAGTAACAGGAAAAAAGTTCCTACCTTATCTCAAAAATTAAAATTTTATTTACTTATTCATTTTAGTTGCTGAGAGGCAATAGTATAATTATAGGAGCAAGACAGATAAAAAGCATTAAGCTTTTTAACCATTATTGTAGGGGAAGATGATTGAAGGTGTAATAATTATATAAGCATATAGGCATGTCATATACTTTCCCTTCAGGTCCTAAAATAAGTTCCAGCCATCAGAAGCTGCAGTTTATTTATACCATCTCTGAAGGTTTCCAATCCAAATTTGAATACAGATTTTCAAAATCTAAGATGTGAAACTTCCGAGAACCATTAGCAGCTGTTGTGCCATTATGTCTCTAAATTTTTCAACT
>JAPMOR010050149.1:598815-630116 GCA_026543865.1 Argiope aurantia | reverse complement strand
AAGAAGTAAAACAGGTAAATAAAACAATTACAAAACAGCTTTATTTTAACATGAAACATTTTTACCATTTAAAGTTTATATTATCATTTTTTATATGCAAAGCTCCTCAGAGGATAGTAATATTATACAAGCTAAACTATTTATAAGAATATTATCTAAAAATAATGCCAAGAGCAGATTATAATTTTAATTTCATGTCCGTAAAAATAATTAGTCTTAAAATTATCGAATTTCAGAGTACGCAAACAAAAAAGCATATATAAAGATCTTAAAAGTTATATCATGGCACACACATTAAAATAATATGTTATATTACCTTAGAGTAAAAGGAAAGAATCCAATTATCATTATTACACTTTTAAATTCATAAATTAAGAATAATTCCATTTTTAGTTACAAATATTATTTTCAAAACAATACACATATTAGTTTTAAAAATAATTTTAATTTTAGATGAAAGTAATATAACTAAGATTTCCTTTCACTTTTCAGATAATTTAAAACTTCAATAATAATCAAACTTAGCTTAAAACCAAAAATAATAATAATAATGTGTATAATGAACGATATTTTGCAAAAGTGGTAAGGAGACTATGGTATTATATGTTGGATTGGCTTGCATCAATTTGCACTAAATACTTGTTTGAAGAGAACTATCATATTTACATGGAAATTTTGGACAAAAAATATCACTGAATGCAACTCCACAGGGTTTGAGTAAATGCTTGTGAAGCTTTAATCAAAGATTTTGTTTCTGACCAAGATTACGGGAATAAGTGGATAACATTAACTCGCTGATAGAAGTACATATCTAGAATTACTGAAGAGCTTATGAAGCTGCATTCCTTATCAAAAAAAAAAAGTAGAGGGGATTTGGTCAGGAAGAGAAACAATAGATGCAATATAATAAGTAATCTTCCAATGTAATAAGGGAGATTGTGCAAGCATGACAAATTACTTCAATTTAAGTTGAACAGCACTGGTCTGATATGGCAGTAGCTACGCACATTATATATTCATTTAATGATAATGTTGTATATCTTCACCAAATCTTGAAGTAGGCAAAAAACGCTTTTAGACAATTTTTTATTAAAAAAAATACAATAAATTACAAGCATTATTTATAATAAATTATCATATTATAAATTTGAATATTTTTTTTTCATAATGGAATATGCTTCTTATTTTACATGGATTCCTACAGGGGAAAAAAATTGTTTCACTTAGCAAGGTTCAGAATTCAATTATGATTGTTAAAGCTGGGATCCACAGTACAATTCTTTGTATCATTTGTTATTTTCAGAATAAGATTATTTTTCTGTACTTTCTCTTCCTTACATACAGCGGAGAATCTGAAAGCAACTCAATTTTTATCAGATTTTAAGTCTCCCAGCTAGAAATATTTTTATAAAAAAAGAAACTTAATGATAGTACATATACAAAATGTGAAATGTTATCAGAGGCAATATTTACAGTTCTTTATATATGACCATGTAAAGAGATTACATGTTACTTTAGTTATTATATAGTTTAAACTTAAAAGAACTTCCATAACCAAATAAAATAATGTGCTTTGTTCAATAATTGCCAATTCTCTGAAAATATGTGTAATAAACTTGATGGAAATGGCGGATTTCTTCTATGCATTTTATGGAAAAAAACTAAACAAGAAAAATTGTTTACCAATAGCAAGGAAAATGTCATTAACATTCATAGCTGTCTTAGCAGATGTTTCCATAAACAGGAGTCCATTTTCATCAGCATAAGCTTGGGCTTCCTGAAGTACAAAATCAGACAATAAATATTGATTTTAAAAGGTAACTCCTAAGACAAACATGTCAGTTAAAAAGGATGGTGGGACTTGCCTCATGCTCAACAGCTCTTTTAGCTGCTAAATCTGCTTTATTTCCAGCTAATGCAATTACAATATTTGGACTTGCTTGACGTTGAAGTTCTTTGACCCAAGTTTTAGCCCTGCTAAATGTATCCTGAAAAAGAAATTATTGAAATAATTTGAGATGCATTTATAATCAATCTACAGAAGTTCAACAAAACGCAAAACTCCTCCTGGCAAAATTTATCAAATCTATCATTAAAGCCATTTTTATACTACTTTAAACAGGGATTTACACAAAGACAAAATCTAGGCATATTCACTCTAAATCGCATGTAAAAGAGGCAAAAATAAAAGCCAATATACTTTATATACAAAATGTTAAGAATAACTAAATATATGAAAATTTTAAGAATATTCAACCTTTCATAATCAATGTGAAGAATTTTAAATTTTAACTTATATTACAGTAAATTTTTTTGTTTAAATCATGAATACAAGATCGATATGCAATGTGATAAATCTATACTTATAATAAAGCTCAATGTGTGTGTGTTGGCGCTCTACAGGCCAGACCATTCAACCTACAGCTACCAAATTTGGCACGTGTATACCTTGGAGGCCGGGAACACGCAACTCGTGATTATTTTTTCCGAATTTTTAATTAGAATTTTATTTATTTAAAAATTAAGCAAAATTTTGGCGTGTTTCTGTTATAACTTCCGAAAATATTACCGCATAAAAAAGATTTTTGCATGAAGTTAAAGATCAAAAATTTATCTTTTAAATGATACTAATGTTTTAATGTTAAAATTAAATTTATCTTTTTAATGAATTTTTAAATAAACATTTTAACTATATTTTTCAACAAATTTTTTCATACAAAATAAAAATAAAATTTAAGCTGCACGAGCATGTTTCGCATTCGAGGGAAAAAATTAGCTTTTTTCAAAGTGTTGCCATCCCATTGATTAAAGCTCCAATTAAAAATAAATTAAACCTTTTTGGAAATGAAATCTGCAAAAATATAATTTTCGGCACGTGTCTGTAGGAAATAAAACAAATGAAATAATTTTTCTAAAAAATAAATTCAAGAAAAATTATTCTATTATCTTTTACACTCTCTATATTATTAATCCAATAAATCAGTTTTATTTTAAGGCAAGTTTTGTTTAATATGAACAGGATATCCATTCAAATCATGGCCACACAGTTAATTTGTAAACCTTTAGTAAGACACAGATCTGCTAAAATGGTCTAAATGGAAAAGATTATATTTTATGTAACGTGATTCAATAAATGCTCTAATAAATAACGAATTTTTGATTTTACATAAAGCTTCTGCTGTGGAAATCACGATTAAAAAACGTTCTTGAAACACTAATATTTTAAATAAAAATAGTTCATTTCCAATCAACTAAATCAATCATTTAAACTGATTAATGAAAATTTGAATATAACTATTCAATAAAAAAAGGACAATTTTAGATTTTCCATCGATTGTTTCAAAGAAAATACGCCAATCAGCGCGCAGGTTTCTCAAGATTAATTGGCCTAAGATTATGAAAATGTTGAGTTTTTCTAACTTTTTAACATTTAAAACTTCATAAATAAGTCTTAGTTGATCGTGGAAAATAGAAACATTCATTCATTTATTTATTTAAAATTTGGTGTGTCCAGAATATTTCTCAGAATATGATACCTTACTGCAATAAATTTAGACTTCATAATTTTTGAAATATATTTATAGGCCGGAACAAAATATTATCGATTTCATTTCAATCCTTTTGAAAGCAAAACTAAAAACTGAATTTTATGCTGAATCTGAGAAGTTTTTGTTGAATTATTGTTTGTGATATTACATAAATTGTGAAAAATATTTTGTAGTTCACATAAGACACCGAACGATTATGTTTGCAATACTCGTATTCAATAATAAATAAATAACATTAAAGATGATAAATAAAATGAAACGCTTGGTTTTATTAAAAAATATCTTTATATTAATTGCAATTTCATCATTTCCACTTTAGATTAAAGTTGAAGTTTTACCGGAAATGACAACAAATTAGCAAAATATATATAGTTAATTGAACAAAACAATCTAAACAGTATAAGTCTGGTATGACTATGAAAATGTGAAGATTAAAAATGTTTTGTTTGAGAATCTATTAAGAGACCAGTTACTTAAAATATTTAATTGAATATTGTAGCGAGCGATAATACTGGCGAACCGGCTGGTCGCCAAAGGCGGCTAGTATAATAAACCTAAAACTAAAGTCAAACTCTGATATTTTATTATAAAAAATTTAGTTTTAATCAATGCTAAATGAAATAACACCAATAAAGTGAATTTGACCACACTGATAATGTAAAAATTATGTTTTTTGCAACTTAATTAAAATATACAGTACTAAACTGTCTGTAAGCAGTTGCAATTAAAACCGATGTTTGGAATCTGATCAATTTCATATACAGACTTACAGGAAGAAGAATTTCAAATCAACATAATATCGAACACATAGAAAAGTTCATATTGGATACTTTAAACATTTATAAAGGAACCCTAATTTTCATAAATATTATCAATCAAAGCAAAATAAGCAAAGATTATTTTCAAAGCAAAGATATTTATTTCTGTATGCATATTAAAAAAAGAAAAAAAAAAAAAACTAGACATTAAAATGCAATTTTTTCTACTACCAAATTTTTATACCCTCACCCTATGTCTTCTCATAATCTAATTTTATTTCATTCAATTAATCAATTTCAATAGCAAGTACCTCTAAAAAGAAAGATTTATCTATGAAAGTAATAAGACTTTTTAAAGTCAACCATCTTAGAAATGTTGAATCTTAGTACAGTAGAAGACAAAATTGTAAATACCTTTCAGAAAAAGAGCATTTTTAAGATCTGGTGGCTTAAAACAGCAATTTTATTCACAAAAATACCATACAATGTATCACAAAGGTAGTTAAAAGAAAAGATTCCACAGTCTAATTGTTTCACTGACCAGTTAACATAGGTTGTCAAGTTTCGTCTTTTCAAATATTGTTTCAAATTTAAAAATTGCCTTTTAAATAGAATTCTTATATCAAGACCAGATTTCTGTAATCTATGTCAGATGGTCCTCACACTTAACTTCAAATTACTTTGTACACTCCCATTTAATTTTCTTCTGCCACTTTTTTTTTAAAATTATTTAATCATTTGGTGAGGTACATTTTTTTTACTGCCTTAACCAATTAAGACTTTATAATGACAAACTTTTATTCACTCTTTTCAAAAAATTAGAAATGCTTCCTTTAATTTTCATCAATTTTCTAGGAAATTTCATTATTATTAACATTCAGGATATACTATGACTATATATCTTTGGGTGACCAGTTAACTGATTGTTCTATTCCTTTTACTTTTATGTTGACAATTCACAAAATGAAACACATACATAAAAAAAATGATTTGATAGCAATCATAATAAAGAAAAAATGACTTCTCAGCTACAAAACAGAGCATAAGGGATATCTTATAAATTGAAATGTTTTCATTTGGATATTTCATTACTACTTTAAAAATGTCAAGGAAACATAATTTTATGAATTATATTCTAGGTCCAATTATCTTTAAAATGATGCACAGCTTTATGATATTACTACAAATATATTGCTGTTATAAGCCCTTAAATCTCTAAAATGCACTTTTTCCAAAGGACACTGTCATAAAGGATTGATAAATTGATTTGCTCAGTATTTTTTAGTGGTTTGCAAACACACCATAGTTACAAATAGAGTTTCTGCTAATCAGTATTTATGAAACAGAAAGCTGGTTTTAAAAAGGAATCACTATATTTATATACAGATAAGAGCAGACTATTTGAAATACGATTCTTTTTAAAATTCATAAAAAATGTAAAATTAAATTCTAACATTAAATTTAAGCCAACTGAAAATGGACAGAAACAGGCCAATATGGCAATCTTGGCACAAAACAAACAATTTTCTAAATAGTTCAGAGAATAAATGCATTTTAAAAATAA
This sequence comes from Argiope aurantia, assembly GCA_026543865.1. Classification (NCBI taxonomy): domain Eukaryota; kingdom Metazoa; phylum Arthropoda; class Arachnida; order Araneae; family Araneidae; genus Argiope; species Argiope aurantia. The sequence goes on along the minus strand of JAPMOR010050149.1, from coordinate 624,246 downwards.
AATATGAATGTAATGTTGAATTTCCTAACATCGAATTTAAAGATCTTTCATTAATACTAAAATCGCTTACAACTTCTAAATATTCTGGTTTTATAAAATTGCCAAGAAGATTACTTCATCACCTTTCAATTCTACCTATATCTATAAACAACAATTAAGAAGTTGTCTATCAATGGCAAGCAAATATTCAGGTTAATATATAAAAAATTCTACTTCATCATATAAAATTTTTAGTTTCACCAATATAATAATTATAATTGAACAGAGATGAATGTAACAATAGATTAGAAGCAAAAATAAATGTTTTAAATAGATATATTTAAAATTATAATTTAAACTTGTGTCTGAATAATATACAAGATATTATATTTATTACTAAAAATATTTGTTCTGAAAAGTAATTAGCATACTTTGTGAATGTACAGTGAACACATTTATAAGTTATTTATATTATTAGTATTCATAAATTTTAAATGTACAAGACACTATATTTAATATACAGCCTTAGCAGCAATATTTGTCTAATATTTGCAAGGACATAAGCTCAAACCAAAAATATAGGTAAAATCCTTATCTAGTGTGCCCGAGTTTGTCGCCAACATGATAAAAAGTAAGCAGAATAATTATCCTATTAACCTTAATACTGATTAGTATACATTTTTTTCCCTTGTTGAGTTGTACTTCTAATACAGCTATGTTGTAAGAAACGAAAATTAAAAATAATTGACACAAATGCCCATTAAGAATTTAATTTATGTTTTATAATTGAAATTATTACTACTGTTAATAAAACACTCAATGTAATTTTTAAAATGAATAATGTGCAGATTTAATTTTTTGCAACTTTTACCAAATTATTTTATTCTAATTAAAATAGTCTGTATATGGACTTGGTCAACACAGAAACTTTTATATTTGCTAGAACGTTTTCTTTTTTACAGTTTCATTTTAACATTCCAATACAATTCTTTGCGATTTATTGTTCTTTTTGTATATTTCCAGTGATTATCGATAAATTATGTGTTCAATAATTCAAAGTCTGATGATTAGGATAATCGGAAATATGTTTACAAATATTATGAAGGATATAATATTTGTGAATTCAATGTTTATATTTTTAAATAAACATGGTGCCGACAGGACAACATTTGCATTATTGAAAAGTTCAATTGAAAAATTAATTGAACCAAGCAAGTATTGAATCCTTCAAATTTCTTCTTAAGAAAAGCACATCTCTAGTATCGAAGCTATTAGGATACTTTCATTTTCCCTTGAGCTGTTCTTGTTATTCTCAGAATCCTTAATTTTAATGAGCTAGCATGGCTACTAGGTTCCTGCTCTTGCTATTAGAAAAGCCGTAAGATTTTTCTTTAAATTAAAAAAGTTTGCTCATTTTCTTCAAATGCTGAAGGAATCACGTTTTTGAATTTCACTGTCTGCAACACATCTGGTTTGCAAAAGTTTGTTATTTTAGAATTCAAAAAAGATTCAGCAATCGTAACCCATAAAGGTTAAAAAAAGAAGCGTTTTTCAAAACAATCATGATTAATAAATTTAATATAAATGATGGGTAACTAACTGTTTCACAGTATGTTTATATGGTTAGTCATCTCGATTGGTAATTTTTTACTGTTGGCATCTTTAGGAAACAAGAGGCACACTAAACTAGGATTTTACCTAAATATTAAAAAAAAGTATGACAACATACTAAATTCAACTCTTTTGCCAACTGTTAAAATGATCACATATATTGTTTTAACTAATACTAAATTTAGAAAATAACTAGTAAAAAAATTCCATTTCTAACTGTAAATACTGTATTATCAAAATCCAAATATTTGTTAACATACCTGGTTAGTAATATCATATACAACGATTGCAGCCTGGGCTCCTCTGTAATACATTGGCGCCAAACTGTGATATCTCTCTTGACCTGCAGTGTCCCATATTTCAAATTTCACAGTAGTATCATCCAAGCATACGGTTTGTGTCAGGAATGCAGCTGAATAAAAAAAAAAAAAAAATAAGTGAAATAAATGTATTAATTTTTTTTGTAGTGAAACAAACTTCCAGTCATTTTGGAAATCATTAAAAAAATCTTAAAAGATAACTTAATGGAACATTATCAACACTAGTGATATGTTGGACAAAAAATAATCTTGAAAATGCATTCATGAAACAAAAATAGAACAGGATCAAATCAAATTTAATATTCCTCTTTCCCTAAAAATATAATTAATATACACTTTCTTTAAGTTTAATCTGAAATATATATCAGGACTTTTTAATGGTTATCTTATCATAAATATAAGATCATTGCATTATACATATTAGATGAATAATCTTGCAGCAACAGACGCATCAACACACACAAAAGCAAATTTTAAACATCAATATAAACAAAGAAATCTCACTGCACAACTTTTACATAATTTAGCAAAATAATTAAAAATATAAATAAAATTGAGACATTAAGTCTAAAATATAGATTAAAATTTTTTTTTAAAAACTAACATTCTTTTTGTTAAAAAAATTTGACGCATAATGAAACTGGTGAGCTGAATTTTTCTAAATCATTTATATAGATTAATCTGGAAAATTAATATACATATTGCATCCATTTTTAGATGCCAAAAATTATTTCCATACAACAGATGAAATTAAAACAGTTCCTTCTTAAAAGCAATACAAATTCTCTCACTCCATAATGTATTTTAATATAAAATGCAAAATACCCACCACCAATTGTACTTTCTTGATACTCATGAAACTGTCCTTTTACAAATCGCAACACTAAGCTAGATTTGCCTACAGCTGATTCTCCCAGCAAGACAAGCTTGAACTGACAGATTTTGCCTTGTGATGAATTATTAGGCCTTTGAGCTCCACCCCGACTTGCCATCACAGGGTCTATATGGGAAAAATTACCTTTTAATATTTTTACAATAACAATACAAAGTATAAAATTAGTTTCAAAATGCATCATTTTCTTTTAAACTTTAGTTCTACTTAGTAACCTTTCATTTTAAAGCTATAGTAATAAATTCTAAGAAACATATGTATCTATTCTGTATAACTAAAACAGATTCTTCATAAAACAATACTGAATAATAATCAATTTAAATTTTAAAATTAAATGGTCATTTAATCACAATGTAAAACTCTTCAAAAATTTAAAAATAACTCAAAATTTAATAACAACTATGATCAATTATGATTTAAAAGCAATAAATTAGACTACAGCATAGTGAGCTGCAATGATTGAAGTTGTTACATTCTAACCAGTTTATTTATAAATTACTAACCAGTTTATTTATAAATTATCAGAATGAAATATATATAACAATAATACTTTAAAACTATTAATTTCATGAAAATGACTTATTAATCATGTAATGATAAATAATTTAACCCCTAGTCTTTAATATAAGCTTCATATATCATTAGTATAGTTACATACCCAGTTTATAGATAAAATGTATTTTTTTCTAATAATGTCATGGAATTCAAATTACAGAGCACTTTCCAAACAAAAGCTAGATCAAACTTAATCAGCATAAATGAAACAGTTATGGGAAATACGTAGTTGGGGCTATCTTTAGAAACAAGAGTTCAATAAGCGGAACATAACATCATGGCTCACTGACTATGACCCATAAAATATCCAGAAGATCATTTGTTATTCTTTTTACTTGCTGCACAGAAAGCAAAGGTATAAAAGATTCTTAAAATTCTCTTAATTATTCAACACAAATTATTTCCATCAATTTAATATTTTCAAATTTAAAGGAATCAATATTAATTTTTTTAAATTTAAAAAAGAAAAGTATGAGCATTCTCAAAATGAAGAAAAAGCCTACATTGCCTCAATTAAAGAGATCAGAAGTAACAATTTCTATCTTAAAAAAACCTATAAATATTAAAATAGATAACAAAATAAAGGATGGAATTTTTATTAATACCATAAATAAAAATTTCTGCATAGATAAAACCTTATTTAAAAGGTGGATGGGGTGAATCTGGAAGTAAAAGGAAAGAATCGCAGAATTTAACTAAAAATTATAGAATTTAGTTACAATTCCTCAAATTTAGTTCTCAACTGCTAATAATCATAGAAATCAAAATGCTGATTTAGCCGACAAGAATTATTATAAGTAATGATAAGTTAAAATAGTGATGTTCATTAAGAAAAGTAAAACAAATCCATTAAAATTTTTATTGATACATTCCTTTCATATTAATTCAGCAATACTGTGATATATTCCATGTTATTCAAGTCATACATTTTTAACCAGCATTTATAAACATCTGCTTTCAAGTAGCTACATTTCACTGTTTGATTGTAAACATGTATAAAAATATTTATGTAATAATAATAATAAAAAAAAGCCATGATAATGACATGGCAAAACTAGGATACTAAGAATACAGCTTTAAAATACTAAAAAATTCTATCAAATAATAAAGCAAATCTACAAATTAACATTACAATCAGCTTGCAATATGTTATAGCAATGTTATATACATAAAGTAAAGATTGAATTATAAAAAACTTAACATTTTATAACCAGAATTTAATCCAAATAACAAAAAAGTTAACCTAAATAATATAATTACTTTAATTAAGCTGTGCAACTGACTCAAGCTAAGCGACAAGTGTAAAGACAAAAATGATTTATCCTTAACATACTTTTACAATAATATACAATGTAATAAAGATTTAGGGGAGAAAAAAAGGAGCTTATAAAGAGTGGAAGTAGGAATTTTCTTTTTCTTAAACTGTAAAATCTAACATTTGACAACGAAATTCAAAAATAAGCAAGAAGTATTTTGTATTTTTAGGAGAACCTTCATAAACCTATTTCTTGTTGCATATGTATCAATTTACTTCAACAAAAATTTCTAAGAGCATTATTTTTTTTAGAGAATTACAAACAAAGAAGGGGGGGAGGGAGGGAGGAATACTAAACATTTTTTCTTAACAAGTATCTTGGACTGCTAACTATTCTACATAAATCATTACAATAAGGTTTGATATAGTAACTGCTTTTGCCTTTTTCTGAATTTATATTACAAACAGTGTAATATTTAAAAAGAAAAATCTTTAATAAATTCAATATTTACTTCAAAAGTTATAATGGAATGGCCAAAAATTTCATTCAGAATGTTTAAAGGTCTTCCTCCCCACATTACAGTTACCTTTAGTTTATGAATGGAAAAATCTATCTACTGGAATACATCAGATTACTAATATTTTATAAGATGCACACAGTGTATGAAGTTGCCAAATTCCTTACAATGATGATAATTTTAGAATACTTATATATATAAAAAAATCATGAAAATAAACTTATTTATAAAAGACAAAACAATGAAAAATCTTAGCACTTATCGATTTGTTTTCATGAATATTCATATTTTAAAAATTCTTATTTTATAGTTGAAATTTACATCACAACTAATATTTTAATATTAAAAAGAAACCAAAAATCTATGGTTTCGTTATTTATATACATTTTCTAATTCATTGAAAATTGCAAATGACATGGCATATATAAAAACCTATTTTGCCAAATATATCTGCATTTTAACTGAAATGCACCAGAGATTAACAAAACAATAAGAATAATTAGTACTTAAATTTTTGATAGGCATCAAATTAATAAGCTTAAATTAAGCTTTTAAAATTACCAACCTTGCATGAACGAAAAAAAAAATAATAATAAAGATTCAAAAAACATCTTTCATGCAAAATCTACTATCAATCACATAAAATATATTACGGGATATAATAACTTTAAAAAATTAAGTTCAAATCTGTTAATGAAATTGCACAATATTTACAAAATCGCAACTTACTACCCAATTTTCATACAGTTATTTAAAGTTGTGTGTATTTTATAACTATTATCAACAATGATCTATAATTTATTTAATACTAAAACTTACAATCTGAAAGTGATTTAAAAATGACGAATTTTTATTTTAATTGGCTTTAATTTATAACAAACTTTTCGTTAAGTTTTAAATTTTTTACTCAAAATATTTAACTTTTTTAAATTAATGCATGAAAACAACCAAATAAATAGGGATAGGAACAATTAAATAAAAATTGTAAACTTTTTTTTTATCTTGAAGAAAGGCGTAGGGGAGAAAAAATCACGGGAACACTGAAGATTTGTTTTCAATAAGCACTACGTAGCGAATCGGACGAGTAATTAAACACAAATTTCATACATAAACCAAAGTTTAAACATCCAAAAGAGGCCAGTGAAAAGTTTCAAACTTTTAAAAAATGCTATTACATCAACAAATTTGGAAAAACATATTACATAAAGTCCAATTGCTATCTCAATTCCTTTGTGCAGCAAACTTGACAAAGAATGACCATTACAATGCAACTAACTAATGCTCACTGATTAGAAAAATGAAGTACGCATGCCCATTTAAAATACAACGTTTTCCCTTACCATGAAAAAAATTAAATTTTGAAATTGTCTTTTATTTATAATGAAAAAAATATTTTTATATCCTTGACACATCATGCAATAAGTATTTCCGCCTCATTTTGGACTCGCTAATACGCCACATAATTGAATTAATTTACTATGCACTCGTAAGGAATTTTCGATCATGAAAATAAAATCGGATATCTTTTATACAATTAAGAATTTAAATATTCACAGTAGATGCACATATAAACAATTAGTTTAAGCATATTTTAAAAATTAGGCTTAATATTAGCATTGCATTGAAAAATGATAAGAGAACTTTTCATCAATATTTACTTTTATTAACAATTATCGAAGAAAGTACAAAGAATTAGTTAAAGTTGCAATACTTTTCAGAGTTTTGGAATCAAAAAGAAAACAAGTCACTATAAACTTGAAAGCTCAACCCTAATTTTGAGAGGAGGTGAGGAAAACTTACTAACCTTTACAGCAGGACTAGCAAGAAGTTTTACAATATCAGAGAATTAATAAATACACCAAAATTTACAAACACAGTTCCAAAGTGCATAAAAAAGTAAATTCACGTTCTCTTTAAAGAAATTATTCACATAAATATTCTACGTCATTTGAAGAAAAATCATAAGCTGAGAGTTCAGACATGAACCACCCTCAGCTCAATATTACCACATTACATGACTTGCAATTTCTAAATCCGCCATTACGACAGCACTACAATAAAATAGTATTATTTCATAAGTGATTTTTTAGTAAATAATAACTTGTCTAGCTGTTTAATCTTGATTTTAATTTTTTATTAACTAAAGCTTAATATACTTACTAGTATTTTAAGAGACTCTAGAAAGTAAATATAAAGGGACTATATTCTTAGTTTGCTGCTGTACTATAAAAATCAGCTGTGTTTTCATTCGAAAGTGTCATAATGATTTACGTTTCATTTAAATAATATAAAAAAATATGCAATATAATTTTTTTGCGTTTTTTACCAATAAACCATAATTACTATAAGAAGTTAATTATATTTCGAATCCAAAAACTTTTTGTTAATCGAAGCGGTTGTTTTAAATGACAATAAGTTGTGTTACTGTGACGTCTTGAAAGTTTACAATTTGATAAAAAGAAAATAGTTGGAGTGCGAAACTGTGAGGATAAATAAATCTCATAACTTATAAGAAAAATTTTGATAACTTATTTCTCGCTCTTGCATTCATTTTAATCCGACATGAGAAAGCAACACTTTACAACTCAAGTAAGATCTAGAATTTACTTTTCAGGATTGTAGCAACATTTTATCTAATTCTACTTTTCTTCATTATAATAAGAAACTCACAATATTAATAATAGAAGCGTATAGTAAGAAACTTAAAATACTAATAATAGAAGCGGAAAATATTATAGTCAATTTCTATTCATTGTTAAATGCTTTTATTTATACTGACTCTGAAATATGAGTAATTAATAAAAAAATTAAAAGTAACTTGCTTTTGAAAAACGAAGATTATCTGTCGTTTAGAGTTTTAAACTAAGTAAAATTAAATTCTGCCTTATTTAGAAATACAATCGTTTTCTTTCCTTTATATTTAATAAAATTTTAAGAAATAAATTTTGTTCAATAAATTTTATTCAGATGCAATTTACAAATAAAATCAATTAATAATCCACTATTTAAAAATTTATTTTATGCACTATTAACAAAAAACTCATTCTGTAACAAATGCATTATTTTTTTAATTTAAAATATTGAGTCTTCTGTATTTAATGGCATAAATAAATATTAAAAATGTAAAATTTTTTTAAATAAAAATATAAACTCTTCAAACTCTTATCACTAATCTTATCAAACTCTTTGTAATTTTTTTTAAAAAGCTAATCATTTTACCAATAAATATAATGTACTTAAAATATTATATTATTGCTATTAATTTAGCAGTATTTAAATGAAAATTTTGAGGTTTTAAAAGGAATAGAAAACAAATTATCTGTTTTAAAGTAATTTGTAGCAATTTTGCATTTATAACTTTTGTATATTATGCATCATTTATAAAAAAAAATATTGTAATCTAATATTTTTTAAAATTGTTATTTTTACATATATTGCGTTTTTCAATCATAAAGTATGTATTTTCAAGCAAAGATGAAAAACTGATTTTTTTTATTAGCAAATTTTGTTCAGAGATTAGATAAGTGAGCATTGTCATTAAACCTCCAAGTTAAGCGGCTAGTATCAAAGAGCAAGGTTTACAGTTTGCTCACTTGGATAAAAGCATTTCCACAGAGATTATAAAAGTTATTTTATCAGTATTTCCTAGCTTTTTTCTTTTGAAATAATTTTATTTATAGTTTTTATTATTCTTGAAATGATGTCAGGATACATCAGTTTCTGCCTCTTAAAATAAATGCTGCATTGAATTCTTAGCATCTTTGAAATAAATTTAAAATTGTTTTATATAAAAAAGATATATTATTAAAATTTTGAATTATCAGCTTTATATTTTTCATTTTTAAACAGTTTGATAATTTGGAAATAATCATCTTATTTCATTTAGATGAATTTTCATTGAATTAATTTAATGTACTGTGTAGATGAACATATGAGTTCAAAATTCAATGCAGTATTATTTTGTATAGGCAACTATCAATTCAGAAATAATTTTGTATAGTATGCAAATGCAGTATTATTTTGTATGCAATATAGTATTCAATAATTTATTATTTTGTTAGAATGTAGCAGTTTTTAAATACCTCTGTATGTATTTACTACCTCATTGATAAAAAAGAATTGATTAATTAAATATTATTTCTTTATGGATTGACATTTTCAGATTATTAGATGAAGATCAGGATTTTAATCTACAATTAATTATTTTTACTTCTAGAAGTCACCTTATTAAACAAGTGAAGCTTGGATTTTGAAATATGTATCCTAATCGGTAGTTATAGTAAATTTCAGTATCATGAATTTTCTTGATCATAGGTTCATTGATGTATATATTTATATGTGCTAGGTGCTTTATTAAAAATTTGTGTTCTATTTCTATATGAATAAAATTGATCGAAATTGGATAAAAACCAGTAGGAATGGTCTTTCAAAATTTTCTTGTATACTTCTTAATAAAGATATTATCTTCCCCTCCCACACATAAGAATCATGGATATTAATCAAGGCTGTAAATGGCATGACTGCTTTGATTTTTATCATCAGATTCTTCTACATGAGCATTTTGTATTTCATAATATAATTAGGAAAATCAAGTAATCAATCTTCCAATAGAATGAATATAAAAATTTGAAACAGCTAAATTTTTTGTAAATAAGCCATGTATTGCATTTTGTTTATCTAAGTTGTTGGAATTTTGAGTCATAAGACTTATAAATATAGAAAGCACAATTGATAGATTATTATCTGTGGATTAGTTGGGTTCAAAATTTCATGCAGATTTTATATTCTAAAACTGAACCAAATTTTATCCTTCTTGATATTTATGCTTTACAGTTATTGTGTTTACTTATTCTCAAAGAAACATTGAATTTTTTGTAAAACAATTTCTCTCAAAATGTAATAGAAATTCACAATTTAAATTAAACAAATTGAATTTTTTACATAGTCTTTAACTCAAAGCATTTTTTAGTTATCATGCACAATAACAAATGGGCATAATTCTGTAAGCATATTTTTAAGATATATGGAAATCTGAAATGTGGGAAAATTTTCAGGCTCTTGTGGTTAAACTTCTTGTTGATTACTATTTTTTTTTTTTTTTGTATACTTTGAGAAAATAAAAAGGTTAAGAAAAGTTCAATTTAGAGTATTCATTTTGTCATTGAGACAGTAGTTACTGAATTACTTTAATTATATCAATGAAATGCCTCTCTCTCTCTTTTAAAATTTATTTTGTGATTATGTAGCATTTTTATATTCTCCTCCCCCTCAAGGAATAACGATAAATAAAATAGATATGGAACATAATATATAAAAAAAATAGAATAAGTAAATCTGATCAATTTAAAATTAATTCTATTAATATTTATAAAATAACCCATTTTGTAGCTTCTTAAATTTTTTTAGCCTTTTAATTGCTTGTATAATTTTGTAAAATCATTTAGTCGGTATACTTTTTTGATACTTTCTCTGGGATGGTTTCATATTTTATATGAATTTGGATTTCATCACTTGTCTTATCTTTACTTATAACAAAGATAAATATGTATACTATGTATTGGTGCTCTACAGGCCGGACCATTTAATCTAGAGCTATAAAAGTTGGCATATACAATATATACTTTGGAGAGCAGAAATGTGCACTTTGGAACAATTTTTTGAATTTTTAATTAGAATTGTAAATAATTAAAAATTGAGCGAAATTTTGGCCTTTTTTTTTCCTTGATAATTTCCAAAAAATATTATAGCACAAAACTGATTTTTACTTCAACTTAAAGTTAAAAGAATAATCTTTTCAATCATACCAATTTTTTAGCCTATAAATTAAGTTTCAATTTTAAATGAATTTTTAAGAAATATTTAAATTGTATTTCCCAACAATTTATTTTGCACAAAATGAAAATAAAATGTAACCTGCATGGTTATGTTATGAATGTGTTGGGAAAATTAGTTACTATCCGTGTGTTGTCATGTTGGCAAACACTCATATTGAAAGATTAAGTTAACTCTTACTGCAAACTAAGAAAAGTAGTATTCAACACTTGTTTCTGTGAAATGCAATATTTTTTAAGAAAATGAATGTGATGGAAAGTTTTATGTGTTTTTTAAAATATCTGTATTATTAAATAATTCAGTTTTATTTTAGGTGTACATAGTTTAATACATACAAGATATCTGCTCTAATCATGGCCTAACAGCTGGTTTCTAAAACTTTATTAATCAACATATATATCTAATAAAAAATGGCTTAAATGAAATAATTATATTTTATGTAATTTGAATCAATAAATGCTCTGATGAATTAGATTTTAAATTTTTATATAGATCCTCTGCTCGGTGAGTCATATTTAATAAAATATTCACGAGACACTAATATTTTAGGTACAAATAGAGAAATACTCTTGAAGTAAGATAAAATATTATTTATCATGTTTAAAGATAAAAACTGAATTTTATGATGATTTTGGAAATTTTTTTATTGAATAATTTTTTGAAATAATTGCATAAGTTATAAAAAAAAATCTGTGGTACATATAAGATTACAATGCGGAACGACTTCATTTTTTGCAGTTGCATTTAAAAAAGAAAAGTTTAGTTTCAGAAAAAATATTTTTGTGTTTATTAAAATTTGATCTCTTCCATATCAAATTTAAATTTTATGGCAGCTGACAACAACAACAATGAACAAATCTTAAAACTTTTACAATAATATGAGTTATGTGACTAATTTAAATGGTAATATTATCGTTGTATGAGAATAAAATATTCTGCTGAAGAAACTTTTTAGAGACCAAGGTACATAAATACTTCATTAAAAATTTTAGGGAACATTACACTAGTGAACCAGCCGGTCATCAAAGATGGGTTGTTGGTAATAAAGTTATATAACAATTTCTTTTGCATTCTAAACAATCCCTCAAAACCAATTATCCCAATAATTAAAACGATTTAATGATAAATCTTCTTTTTATGTACAAAAAAAAAAAAAGGAAGTATTAATAAGTTAATTTTATAAAAGTGTTATAACAAGATTATTTTTAATTTTATGTGTAAGTATTTAGTATTATTCATTTTTAATTTATCTTACTTCGATATTATTGGAATTTTAAATTTTCATTACATTTTAAAATTATAAGCTGCTAAATTGACTAACACAAAATGCCAGTACTATGGCAGTATCCCTTTTTTTTAGTTATAAAAGGGTAATTAAAAATAAAATATTTAATGTTATAAGTATGTTTGATAATATTTTTTGCAGTTATTAATTTAGTTCAAATGGGGTATCAAGAAAATTCTCTATTTAAGTTGATTAAATTTTAAAAAAAATTACTTGAGATGTAAATGTAGAACTAAAAAAAAAATGCTTTTTGATTTACCTTTTGAATTTAAATAAGTTTTATTTTGCAGGTTGCCTGTTTAGTTAATCCTCCAGTTTTATCAAAATGCGAAAAACTGCAACAAGAAATGTTTGAAAAAATTTATGCTTCTAATAAAGCTTTTTTGGGAAAAACACCACATCCAACTGTTCCACCTAAAGCTATTAAAGAAAGATTTGGAATTAAAACAGAGAAAGGTTTCAACAAAAAAATTATTGATTTCTTTATAGATGAGTTAACTGTAAAAATGCGTATTATTATATATTATATTAGGTTATTGGTGAAAATAATATTTTTAATAGCCAATTTTTCTCTTTCTGTTTTAAAAATTATTTATTATTATTATTTTTTTAATTTGTATGATGTGATGAGGAGCATAATATTTAGTCTGAAAGTTCATTAGTAACAAATAATTTTATATTACTATAATTGATTTTTATATAGGCTTTCAAAGGCCCAAGTGCTTTTAAAGGTTCCTAGTAAATTAATTTAAGACCTTATTTATTAAACCAATTTTGTTGTACATTAATTTTTTTTGGAGTACTTTACATTTTTTAGAGGAAAAATAATTTAATTGTAACGAGATATAATTTTAAATGCATTTTAAGTAGTGGAACCCCTCTCTGTATAAAAAGCAACCGATTAACTGCCTGACTGATTCATAGTAAAACCTACCTTGAAATGTTTTCAAATATAATTTGTACGAATGCCTTCTGTTCTTATAATGAAATTTAAATCAATTTTATTGTTCTGCTAAATATTTTAATCATTTATTCTTTCTTGCTTTTTATGGACATTTTCTTGCAGGTATGTTATTAGCCCATGCTGAGATTTAGTGGCTCTCAATCATCTTAATGGTTGATATATTGTTGTTAAAATATAGTACCTTGGTAAAAATATAGTACCTTGTTCTTAAGTCTAATTGAATGTATTGCTTTTACTTTTGAATTAACTACTATGAGGTGTTAATTTTAGAAATAAAAATCATTATTAAATTAGCTTCCATTTATTTCATGTCATTATATTGGCGATCTTTTTCTTCATTTTCTTGATTGCAATATCAAATTAAACAAGTTTTGTAGTTTGTCAATGTCCAGACATTTCAATTCTTTCTCATTTTGTAATTTAAGACATAATTTTTTTTTTCTTTCTTTCTCTTGAGATTGATATTTATTCTGCACTCCATGCAACAATGTTGATAGTTATTACTTCCATAAGTTGCTGCATATATGCATGCCAAATTCAATTCGCTGATGGACTCAGTATGAAAACTTTCAGTTGTCATATTCAGGAATTTGAAAATTTTGCTCTTGTTTACCAGGAAATGATTTTTGAAAGTTCAGTCTCTAGATAGTTAAAATCTCTTCCCCACCCCTCATATGGTACTTTTTCAAATACTTCTGCTTTATTTAGTTTCCAAACAGAACACTATTTTAATATGCTATATTTTAAAGCTTGCATTTTTACACATATTATTAATAAAGAAATTATAGGGTAGTGGCATGCTGAAAATCTGATTCACTTCTATAGAACAGACAGTCACTTCTATAGAAGTTGCTACAAATACAAATTAGATTTACTGTGGTGATAAACAAAGTGAAGGGGCACAGAATTAAAAAAGAAAAATGTTTTTATCTTAACAGTGCCCCCTCCCCAAACTATTATTGCTAAGCAACCAAGATATATTAAGAAGATGATAACATTATGTATAATAGAGTTTCATGATTATCACTACCTGAAAATCACCAAGTAAATCCAGGGGATGTTATACTTTAAAAAGTACTAAAAAAGTAAAAGTATAAATACTTTAAAAAATTATTGGATGGAATGTTTCTTTTCATTCTCAATATATTGCCTTTTTCACAGTCATTACTTTGGACAGCTTATATATTTTTGTCTAAGGGAGAATTATAAATGCAGTTTAACAGATTAATGCACTCCGGAAAAATTGTTTGCATTCTATAATGCCTTTTTCTTATTATTTATCTGGAAATATAGTAAATCAAAAAATGTGTTTCGATTCTTCTTCACTGGTTTCATATCATTATTGAAACTGCGATTATTCCATATTATACAGAAGACTAGTCATTAATTAAACCATCAGGAGTGATTAGTTGGTTAGAATAGTTATGAAGATTGAGATTTTTTTTACATTTTATTTTTTATTATTAAAAAACAATGGTGATTAAAATAAAAACTATAATTATCTTAATTATCTTGCTATATTTAAATAACTATTTTGGAAATATTCAAAGTGAATCATAGCCTTTTAATTAAAAGAAAATGCTTCATAAGAAATAAATTATTTGAATTTTGCTGAGGAATATGTTACACTTACTTTGGTTGATTTATTCTGCTTGTTTTGAAATTTTATTTTCAGAATTGTCAGTGATAGAGTTCATAATTTTCAATTTGGTGTCATAAGATAGACTTGTCCTTTTAATTGATGAACTGATAAAATGTGGAATTTCATGGAGTGAAATGGAATAATTTAATATTGATTCTGAATGAATTTAGATTCAGCTTTTTTTGGAAATTTCCCAATTATCTGGATTTAGAGATATTTTAAACTGTTGGTTAAACATTGAAATGAAGTTTAAAATATAAATGAAGAGTGTTGATTTCCAGTGAAATTTTTCTGAATAACAGTTGCATATTTCACTTTTGAAGAAATTTTGAATTAGAAAATATATGCATAATCTTTTCATCAGTTCTATAAAATTAAAAATTTTTTAGGTGATTCTGCTGGTGTACTTATGTATCCGCTCAATTGCAGAATTTTCCTTTCGGTATATAATGATTCATTCAAAGCTCCAAAGCAGTAAGTATGATTTTTTTTTCACAAAGTAATCCCTTCTTAATTATTAATTTCTTCTCTTCTCTAAGTATCCTGCAGCAGTTTTCAATAAGATTATTTTTTAAGCATTTTATTTTAAGATGTATAGACTTTGAAAATGCATTTTTAACTATGATAGATAGGTTATGCAGCATTTAGAATAAAATTTTGTTTAACTCCTTAATTTGAATTTAATATAATATTGAAATTCTCATAAGCCATCATAGTTAGTGTTTTGTAATTTCAATATTTGATTTAATGCAGATTGTTTTATTCTCGTGCAAATTAGCCAAATGCTTCATTTTAGTTTTGTTTCTGATCTAATTTCTCTCCTGTTACCTCTATTTTTATCCAGTGCTTTTGAAATATATCTGAAGTTGTAGTTCAGGGTGGTGACAGAACTGGGATGTCAGGAAAAATCTGGGAAATTATTAAAATATATAAAAAAATATTCTAAAATTATCGACAAGAACATTTTACGCCACACATGCATTCAATCAGTCAGCAATTTTGCACTATCATGAATATGAGGATTCACAAACCAAACATGAAGAAGATTATGAGAAGAAACTAAGGAAGAGTGATTGAGAGTATGAAAAGAAAAAGTGAGCCAGAGTATTGGCTTAAAGAATTAAAAGATAAAATTCTTGGGATAGCTAAAAAAGAGAGTTTAAGAGTTAAGGAAGAAATTGCAAGCCTCAAACGTTTCTAAAAGAAACTTCAAAAGTTTTTAATTTACTTAAAGCAGGATTGATTGTTTTAAACCAAATGTTTTTAATTGTATTTTATAATTGATATTTTAATTTTGAAATTAATAATTAATTATAATTTAATTTTTTTGCAGTAATTACCAATTAGTAGTTATTTTTTATTATATATAATTAGTATCTTATATATCTAGCATTACTTGTAATAATAAATGGATTTAAAAGAGACTTATTCATTTATAAAGGCAGAAGTTTTTGATTAAAGCAATTAATTTCTTATGTTTGTTAAAAAATGAGTAATGTTTTGGCATGTTTGGTTGTTTACATCTTTGTTAAAATATATATTATAAAAGTAGTATAATTGAAGTATTTTTATATTTATACTGCAACAAATTATTCGAGTACTTATCTAAAAATTACTAATTGGTTGTTAAACTGTTTTAAATACGCATGTATATTGTTTAGCACACTCTGTATATGAAATAGTATTTAAATTTTGCAAGGCCATATTAGTAATATTGTCACGTAGATACTTTAGTATGAAACTCAATAACACACACAAGAAGTAGAGATAAACTAATTTATTAACTGAACTGAGAATACAGTGACTGACAAATCTTCTGCTTTTATACTAGCAGGGAAAGTTCCAGAATACTTTTCTGGAGAGAGTAAGAAAAGTCCAGAACACTTGTCTGGTAAACTAAAGAAAAGTCCAGAACACTTGTCTGGTAAACTAAAGAAATGTCCAGAATCTTCTGGAACATGAAATAAAAGGAAACATAAAATCAAGCAATTAGATATTTACTCAAACTGTACATCACATTGTTGCTAGCGAGATTCGAACTCGCGATCTCTTGATTGTAAGTCCAGTGCTATGACCATTCAGTCATGAAGAGTCGACTTTTGACTTTTCAGTGCGGCATTTCTCCCTCCTTAGAAGAACAGCGTCTCGATGTTATGACATTTAATTTTGTGGATCTAGTTCTTGATCGAGTCAAAGGGCCAGTGTAAGTCGTCGCGTCTTTACGCGAAGTAGTGTCTTGAGAAATGTCTCTTTCCGGAACCTTCATACTTCCACAAGAATTTTGGTCGTCTTGTTCTTCTGGGTAATGGTATGGCGTCATGCGTAAAACGTGGACAACTTCCTTCGGTTTCCGCCTTCTAGAATTAGGATCGAAATCGGCTACTTCATAGGTGTCATCGGACAACCGCCTCAAGACTTGATAAGGGCCGAAGTACCTCTTGAGGAGTTTCTCGGAAAGCCCCTTTTTACGAACTGGAATAAAAATCCACACCAAATCCCCTGGTTCGTATGCCACCATCCGATGTTTGGAGTCATAATGCCGGCTATCTTTCTGCCGAGTCTCGAGAGTTCGTGCACGAGCTAATTGCCTCGATTCTTCTGCCTTATAGATCAGATGACTAATGTAATCTTCTTGACTGAACTCGTTGGGCAGAGAGGAAACACCGTATCCAACGGCGTTTCAGTTTCTCGCCCATGTAGTATGTAGAAGGGCTTAAAACCTGGCGTGTCTTGCTTGGCAGTATTGTAGGCGAATGTAACGAACGGCAATGTCTGATCCCAGTTCTTCTGTTCGACATTAACATACATAGAAAGTTTGTTGAATCACTCTGTAAGGCCATTTGTTTGCGGGTGATAGGCTGTAGTCATTCGATGAGGGATATTGCACAGTCTATTAATATCAAACACCAGCTTGGACTGGAAAACTTGTCCACGGTCTGTAATGATAACTCGTGGAGCTCCATGCTTCAGGATTATGTCCTCTAGTAGGAATTTGGCGATTTGTGTAGCTTCCGCCGTCGGTAAAGCTCTGGTGACTGCGTACCGTGTCAAATAATCGGTGCATACTACAATCCATTTGTTGCCGTCGTCAGATTTTGGAAATCTTCCTAGCAGGTCAATTCTGACGCGATGAAAAGGAGCGGCAGCTGGTGGAATAGGCACGAGATGACCTGGTGGCTTCTGAGGAATAGATTTTCTCCTTTGACATTCTCGGCAGTGCATCAAGTAGTGCATTCTGTACAAGCCTGGCCAATTAAATCGCTTTCTTATTCTATCATACGTCCTGGTGAATCCTAGATGTCCGGCGGTAGGGTCGTCACGGAGAGATTCTAGAATATTGAGCCGTAAATGCTTCGGGATAACTGGTGGAAATTTCTTTCCGGACGGATCTAAATTCTTTTTGTAGAGGACTCCTTCTACTAATTCAAAGTTTCCCAGCCTGCTTGCTTCGGTACTTTGTTGGTCTCTTATTATTCTTGCCAATTTCGGATCTTTCATCTGTTTTTCTGTGAGATTAGTGAATAAAGTGGCACCTATGGAGTCCCCAGACCATGAAGCATCGACTTTTAATGAGTTTCTAGACAGACTATCAGCATCTTTGTGTTTCCTTCCACTTTTATATACCACTGATACGTCGTATTCTTGGAGTCGCAGCGCCCATCTAGCGAGTCTTCCAGAGGGATCCTTCAGTCCTGTCAGCCAACACAGGGAATGATGGTCAATGACGATCTTGAAAGCCTTTCCAAAGAGATATGGCCGAAACTTGGTTATAGCCCATATGGCCGCAAGGCATTCTCTTTCAGTTGTGGAATAGTTTCTCTCAGTCTTAGTCAGAGTCCACGAGGCATAAGCTATTACTTTTTCCTTCCCATCTTGTATTTGAACTAATACTGCCCCGATTCCGTATCCATTCGCGTCAGTGTGAAGTTCCGTTGGTGCATTTTCGTCATAAAGGCATAAGACAGGATCGGAGGTAAGATCTTTAAGTTATTGAAAGCTTCCACTTATTCAGGTCCCCAACAGAATTGTGTGTCCCTCTTCAGTAACAACTTTAGAGGTTCGACTTTATAGCAAAAGTCCTTTATAAATCGTCGATAGTAAGAGCAAAGTCCGAGAAAGCTTCTAATGTCATGGATATTTCTAGGCACGGGAAAGTCACTCACGGCCCTTATTTTTTCTGGGTTCATTCGTACGCCATCACTGGATACTAGGTGTCCCATGATCTTTATCTCTTTTTCTCCAAAGCGACATTTTTTGGATTAAAGATAAGGCCTGCGTTCTGTATATACTGAAGGACAGTATTCAACCTCGGAAGATGCTCATCGAATGTTTCCGAGAACACCACAATGTCATCTAAATAGCAGACACATTGTTCATTTTATATGTCGCAGAAGATTATCCATCATTTTTTCAAAAGTTGCAGGAGCGTTGCATAAACTAAATGGCATCACTTTAAACTCGTATCCCTCAGGTGTTATAAAAGCCGTTTTCTCACGATCGGCCTCATCAACTTCTACTTGCCAGTAACCGGAGTAGAGATCCATAGACGAAAAATATTTTGCCCCCTTCAGGCAATCCAAGGTGTCGTCTACGCGGCAATGGATACAAGTCTTTCTTGGTAATTTTGTTGAGTGGGCGATAATCAACACAAAAACGCCAGCTTCCATCTTTTTCCCTGACCAAGACGACTGGAGATGACCATAGACTTTCTGATGGTTGAATGATGCCTCTTTGTAACATTTTGGTTACCTACTCGCTGACAATGCGGTGTTCAGATGGGGACACTCTGTAAGTTCTCTGACTGATAGGTAAGTGGTCGCCTGTGTTTATTCGGTGTTTAACATTTGAGTTGACTTCCTTTCTTGATCGAAAATTTCTCAAAACCTCTGGAGTAGACGCAACATTCTTTTTGGTCGATCCTCAAATCCGGAGCTATCATCGTGGTACAGTCGATGACATCCAACTTTGCCTTTGAAGTGGGCGTGGAATAAGGCGATCCTTAATCTATGGTATTTACGTAGTCTTTGCGTAAGGGTGCGGCATATCCGATGAACATGCCTTTAGGGATGATCTGAGGTTCCCCTTGTCCGTTGGCAACCCATAGTTCGGCTTTACCATTAAGGATCGTTACTATAGTAGACGGAATAGCAACTTCCTTGTTCAAGAGGAGCATTCCTTCCACTATTACGTCGATAGCTCGAAGTTTCTTACGGCCTAAGACGGTGATCTTTTTGATAGAACGAGCAGGTTCTGTATAATCTTCCAACGTGAATAAACGGCTGGAGTCTGGAGTTTGGGATTCTCGAATGACGTCTTGAAACAAAAGCTCCGAATGGCCACAATCTATTAACAGCTTGGGAAGCGCCCAAAAAATCCCAACCAAGGATGATATCGTGACTGCATTGCGGCAAAACAATAAATTCAAAAGCTTAAGGTCGGCCATTGATTTTGAGAAGAAGCGTACATTTTCTCACTGATCTCACGTAATTTCCATCGGCGACTTTTAAAAGAACTTTGTTAGTTGTTGGAAACATAACTTTCTTTAGTAGGCGATGATACTTCTCCGAAATAACAGAAAATGAGGCTCCGGAGTCCACAAGGGCAGGTACCGGCTCATTATCGATGATTACTTCAATATTGTTTCCGGACATCTTTGCGGCAATCGGAGGATTTTTGTCATTAGTGGCCTCACCCCAAAGGAAGGTTGCACCGCTTAGTTTTCCTCATTTCTCCGGCTAGGAGATTGACTAGATCTTCTACATGGCGACGGAGATCTATAGCGGCGTGTCGACGATCTTCCTCATGATGAGTTGGGCGACAAACTTCGGGTTGCTGGTCGGCTGTATTCGTCGGCATAGCGTTTCTCATTCGACGGCAGGAATCTCTCTTATTATCCCAATATGCCTTAAGAATAGCTTTGTGATCTCGGCAGTATCGAACTACATGGCCAGGGCCACAATGGAAACAGACGGGTCTTCTATCAGGTTTGCGCCAGACATCTGTCTTCCTCTGTGGTTGCTGTGCTACGGGCGTAGGTCGTCTGGCAACGTCAGCATAGGAAGGTTGGCGTCTTGGTTTGACCTTTGTCCAGTGGCGGCTCGTGCTATAGATTCAGTGGTTCAGTGAACCCCCTAAAAAATAAATACCTGGTGAAGTTTATTACATCAATATTAAACCACTATCTATATTACTGTTTTGGTTTATTTTTAGTTATAGCGCCTTTTAAAGAACGGGGTAAATCATTTCAAACACCGCTCCTATAGCATCGGGGCAAAGATGCGCAAATTGGAGCTCTGAACCTCCCAAGTATATTTTTCGCTTGTGCACGTGATAAAATCGGAAAGCATGATTGGCTAATCCGAGCGAAAGCTATTGAACTTGTCGCTAAAGGAAAATTTAGCGACAGTGGGGATAATTTTTCCCCATCCGATGACAGGGAAAATATTTTACTTTGTACATTTGAAGATCCAAATCCTCCCCTTTCAGTATAAAGGGAACTGTTATTCTCTGGAATGTAGTTTAGGGGTTTAAAGGAAATTGAGAACAGGTTTTGACTGGACGGACATTCTAGGCAGAATGAATTTTTTGTTTTTTTCTTTCTTTGTGCATCTACTTTAGTAGCGAGTGACGAATAGTTATAAAAGTTCTTTTAGAATTATAAGCATAGTATTAATATATTTAGCCATGAATGCAGTAAAATTTCTTTTGGAAACAAATATTTCAACACTTCCATTTGAAGATAAATGTGCCATTAAAAAATTGGGCAGACCTGTTCCTGCTTTAAGTATTGTTCAGAAACAAAACGTGAAAGGTAACGAATACACTCGTTCTTTCAATGCGAATGTATACGACAGGAACAACTGGATATGCGGATGCGATTTCAATAATCGTTTTTATTGCTTTCCCTGCTTAATATTCGCTAAAGGAAGTGACAGTAGTTGGATGGAAACTGGCGTATGCGACTTATTACATTTGCCACAGAAAATTAAAAAACATGAACAGTCCATGAGCTATCTAAATGCCTGTCTCGACCTCTCAGTCTTAGGCAAAATTGAAATTAGAGAGCAGCTTAATGAAGCTTTTCGGAGAAATGTGGAGAGACAAAACGATCAAATCAGAAAAAATCGCTACGTGTTATCAAGAATAATTGATTGTATAAAGTTTTGTGGTGAATTTGAATTGGCTCTCAGAGGACATGATGAAACGACATTATCAAAAAATCCTGGAATATTTAGAGGCTTAATAAATTTTACATCTGCTCTTGATAATGTTTTAAATAAACATTTGAATTCGGCTTCTGTTTTTAAGGGTACTTCGAAAGAAATACAAAATGATTTGTTGGATTGTATGTTACAAGTCAGCAAAGAAAGAATCCTAGAGGAAATCCGTGCTGCTGATTTTGTCTCCATAATTGCCGATGAAACCACAGATGTGTCGACTAAATTTCAAATGGTGGTTGTTCTCCGGTACGTCCTATCTAGTGGGAAACCCATACCCTTACAAATTCTTTAAAGAATATTCTGAGTGAAATTATCACTGATAAGGAAAAATTAATTTCTCAGAGTTATGATGGTGCTAGTGTTATGAATGGACGACATTCAGGGGATACAAGCCCTTATACGACAGGAATACCCTTATGCTTATTTTGTACATTGTTATGCTCACCAACTAAATCTGATCATGGCGCAAGCAGCAAGCCAAAATAGAGAAGTCAGAATTTTCTTCGCAAATTTGACAAAAATTTCAAGCTTTTTCTCCCACTCCACTCAGAGAACAGAGATGTTAAATAAAATTGTTGGTAGAAGACTTCCATCTTGTTCTGGAACTAGGTGGAATTTTAATGTGAGAGCAGTGCTAACCATTTATGAAAATAAAGATTCCTTAATAGAATGCTTTGAGGAACTCGAAGAAACAAATAAGCAGACTATGACAATAAATCGGGCTCAAGGACTCAGGTTGAAGATGCAACAACCGAATTTTAACTTCTGGTTAGAATTCTTCTATAAGTTAATGCCTCATATTGATATTTTTTACAATATGTTGCAAAAGAGAAATATAAACCCTATGTCAATTAAAACTGCCATAGAATCATTCATAAACGAAATAACGAAGATAAGAGAGGAAATTGACTTCATTCAAGTAGAAGAGACCGAAAATTTGAAAAGAAGAAGAAAAGATCTATCAGTTACACGAAATGTTGCCGCAAAAGAAATCTGTGACTTAATAGAAAACCAAGCTAAAGACAGATTTGAGTTTTGTGGGCATTTAGTAGCAGCCAATTTATTTGAAGGGGGAAATTTCCCAAATTACAAAAAATTGTTTCCAGAAGAAACTTTAAATGCAACTGTAGCAATGTACCCCTTTATAAACAAAAGTAAATTGAAAACAGAGCTGCAAATAATTTATAACAGAAATGATTTCGAAAATGTTAAAAAAGCAACGGATTTCTTGAGTTTTTTGCTTGAAAATAACTTGGAGGATTGTTTTGGCGAAGTGACGAAACTTCTGAAGCTGCTATTAACTGTCCCAATGACAACCGCAGAAGCTGAAAGATGCTTTTCATCTTTAAAACGGATTAAAACCTTCCTGAGGAGTACGATGGATGAGGAAAGACTCAATGCTCTTGCAATATTGTCTATCGAAAAAGAAATGATTTCTAAAATGGAGGACTTTAACGAAAGGGTTATAGACAAATTCGCTTCGAAAAAAGAACGAAGGATGGACTTTACATACAAACTTTCAGCAGCTGTTGCGAAAGGAAATAAGGAAACCTGATATTTATTTCGCTGTGAGTATTTTTTAAACAGCTTTTTTACAATTTATAACTTCTTACATTGCTTTTAATATGCATCTATGCTTTAAATCTAATGCTCATAATACTAGAAAACTCGCTAAAGTAGTCCCTATGTTTCAGTAATATATTGTTTTTTAACTAGTAAACTAATACAGTAGCGTGGTCAAGATTTCAGTTGGGGGTGGAGGGGAGATACAAGCAGATTTGCAATGGAGATCATCATATAAAGTATTTAAAATTTTATAATTTATGTTTTAATGCTAAGTTAAATTATTTAATTATCAGAATATTACTAATTAAAAGCCATTAATTATTATTTTTTTAATTTCAAAAACGTAGCTTTCAGGACGGTCAGCATGTTCCCCCGCCCAGCTACTCCAGTGAACTAGTGAACCCCCAACCCAACTGGTCACGAGCCGCCACTGCCTTTGTCCACTCTGGTGTTGTCTGTGACAAAGGAGCCAAAGCATTTTCCACTTCCTCTCGAACGATGGCTTCAATGCCTTTGTCTTGGAGTTCGGGATCGACTATTGAGGACATGAGGCGCTGTACCTCCTCACGCACTATTTGACGTACTAGTGATACCAGATCCAGTTGTTGGTCAATTGCAACCATTGGTACGACATTTGGGAGCTTTTCAAATTTCCTACCAGGGATCCTCTTTTGCTGCATCGATCTTTCTACACCATTTAATAAAGTCCTCTGTAGAGATTATTTCTTTCGTCAGTAGTGCCTGGTAAACATCTTCGCCGACATCTTTCATCAGATGCGACACTTTCTCTTCTTCTGACATATCCGATTTGACTTGATGGCATAACCCCAACACGCTTTGGATGTACGACTGCGTGCTTTCGTCAGATTTTTATGCTCTATTCTTTAGCTCATTTTCTGCCTTCTTTATATAGTGTTGTGTTTCTCCTAATGCCTCTGTTAGCATTGATTTGAAAACCTCTCAGGAAATCAATTTATCTTCATTATTTTCATACCATTGTTTTGCTGTGCCGTCCAGGAAGAAGAACACATTTGCGAGACAAGTCATGTCATCCCATCTGTTGAATCTTGACACTGTCGTATTCTTTAAGCCATTTATGTGGGTCCTGTCCCACGTCTCCTTTAAAACAGATGGATTTCTGTATTGTGGCTGAGCTGGTGTCAGGATGACCGGTTTGGTTTCCTGTTCCACTGGCATTTTCCTTGTCCTTCTGGGTGGTGGATTATAAAGTCCAAATTCTGGTTCAAGGCTCTTAAGGCGATCACTTCTTCGTAAATCCGTTTCCACGCTGATTGGAATCATACCCGGCGCCTCCATCAAAGAATGTCATGTAGATACTTTAGTCTGGAACTCAATAACACAAACAAGAAGTAGAGATAAACAAATTTATTAACTGAACTGAGAACTGAGAATACAGTGACTGACAAATCTTCTGCTTTTATACTATCAGGGAAAGTTCCAGAATACTTTTCTGGAGAGAGTAAGAAAAGTAAAGAACACTTGTCTGGTAAACTAAAGAAATGTCCAGAATCTTCTGGAACATGAAATAAAAGGAAACATAAAATCAAGCAGTTAAATATTTACTAAAACTGTACATCACATTGTTGCTAGCGAGATTCGAACTCGCGATCTCTTGATTATAAGTCTACTGCTATGACCATTCAGTCATGAAGAGTCGACTTCTGACTTTTCAATGCGGCAATATATATATACTAGCCGCCTTTGGCGACCAGCCGGTTCGCCAATATTACCGCTCGCTACAATTTTCAATTAAATATTTTAAGTAACTGGT